>WNWU01018810.1:0-24576 GCA_012654045.1 Ptyas mucosa | reverse complement strand
CTGTGCTGTGCTGTGCTGTGCTGTGCTGTGCTGTGCTGTGCTGTGCTGTGCAATGAAACATCTGCAAGAAAACCACCAAGCTCATGCTGGACTGATGGAACTGCTATTTTCTCAAAGGGGAAGTTGAAAATGTATCTCCAGTGAAGAAACAGTACAGAATAACAGAGTTGGAAGGAACTTCGGAGGTCTTCTAGTCTGGGGGTCTCCAACCTTGGCAACTTTAAGACTAGTGAACTTCAACTCCCAGAGTTCCTCAGCCAGCTGGCTGAGGAATTCTGGGAGTTGAAGTACACAAGTCTTAAAGTTGCCAAGGTTGGAGATCCCTGTTCTAGTCCAACCCCCTGTTCAAGCAGGAGTCCCTATACCCATGATGGCGAACCTATGGCACGGGTGCCACAGGTGGCACCCGGAGCCATATTGGTGGGCACGCGAGTGTTCCCCTAGCTCAGCTCCAGCGCGCATGCGCGCACCAGCCAACTGATTTTCAGGCCTTTCGGTCCCACCGGAAGTCAGGAAACTGGCTGTTTCCAGCCTCCGGAAGGCCTCCGGGATGGATGGGGAAGGCTGTTTTTGCCCTCCCCAGGCTCCTAGAAAGCCTCTGGAGCCTGGGGAGGGGGAAAAACGGGCCTACCGGGCCCACCTTGCCATCACGTGCCAAAAGGGTGGGGCGCATTGAATTATGGATGTGGGCACACGCACCCACAACCCACCCACGCTCCCCCTGCTTTTGGCACACGACGGCAAAAAGGTTAGCCATCACTGCCCTATACCATTTCAGACCAATGATTGTCCAAACTTTTCTTAAAAACCTTCAGTGTTGGAGCATCCGCAACATCTAGAGCACCAAGGAGCTCTCATTTCAACCCTGAGCTACAGATATTCTCCTTTACTGGTTACCAAAAAACCATTAAGGGTTTTTTTGGGATGGAGATCCAGAGATATTCAGGCAATAAGATGGAATGGTGCATTGAGGGTCTTAGAATAAGCCACTTTAGGTTTTCCTAAGTCAACCTTCTCAACCATTTTTAAATGGAATATTACTACATTTAGATCAACTTCTAATTACCCGAACAATATTCTTATTTTGACTATTATACAAGCCTTTGGACATTCAGGTCAAGTGATACTGAAAACAGAAAATTGGAGAAGTACATTTCTAGCAGGTGCAGGAAATACTTTTAAGTGTCATTTCAAGAAAGACCTGGAAATTGGAGTAGTTGGTTTAAAAAAAAAATGAAGGTCCCCAAGCATTAAACACCTGCAGGATAGAATCTTTGGAGGAAATTAACTCACAACTACAAAAATGAAAGGAAAGAATGGAGTGAAGAAGAACAGAGGGGCAGGAAGTGATTTGAAACAATTGCTTTTGCAGCATTAATGAAGTTTATATGTTAATGTTTTCCTATTAATGAGATGAATGTCACGCTGTCTGCAATCTTTTGAAAAACAACTCCAGATTTGTAATAATCTTTTCCCCTCTGTCTTTCTCGTACACACAAGGTTTTCTTCCCTTTTTACTTTGCAATTGAATCTGTAATTTTCAGGATGAAATTGAAAAAGAAATGTCCTAGCCCAGAGGTCTTCAAACTTGGCAGCTTTAAGACTTGGGGACTTCAACTCCCAGAATTCTCCAGCCAGCTATACTGGCTGGCTGAATTCTGGAAGTTGAAGTCCCCAAGTCTTAAAGCTGTCAAGTTTGAAGTCCTCTGCCCTAACCATTCAAGATTCAATGGGGAATCACATTGGAAGATGGATGAAGAGCTCCGACCAGGGTTGGGTAAGGGGCAGCTTAGTCTGCAGCAGGAATGTCGTATAGCAACAGGCTCAGCAGAGACCCTCCCTCTTCAGCTGTAAAGGAGACAGGGGAGAAATGTACTTTCAGACTTGCAAGTTTCTGTTAATGCAACCTTAGGAGCAACCAGGATGATTAGGGGACTGAAGACTAAAACATATGAGGAATGGTTGCAGGAACTGGGCATGGCTAATCTAGTGAAGAGAAGGACCAGGGGAGACATGATAGGCATCTTCCAAAACTTGAGGGGCTGCCACAGAGGGGGGGGGGAAAGCTGTTTTCCAAAGCACCTGAAGGGCAGACAAGGAATAATGGACGGAAATGGAACAAGGAGAGATTCAACCTGGAAATAAGGAGGAACTTTCTGACAGTGAGAACAATCAACTGTCAACAATGGAACAGAAGTTGCCTTTGGAAGTTGTGGGAACTTCATCACTGGAGTCTTTCAAGAAGAGATTGGACTGCCATTTGTCAGAAATGGTGTAGGGTCTCCTGCTTGGGCAGGAGGTTGGACTAGATGACCTACAAGGTCCCTTCCAACTCTGTTAATCTGTTATATCTGTTAAAAATTGTGGTGATGCTTCTTGTCTGGACACAATGCATGTTAGCAAAATCTTCAAACTGGTGTAAAAACTGAGATTTTGAAGGGGTGGGAGTGGGGGAGCATCTTTCTTGTTTAGAAATTGCACATGGCAGAGTGTCCTCCCCTCAATGTGACTGTGGGGCTCCTTGTCAGACACTAGATCACATGGTGACTAGATGCCATTTGAGACCTTAAAGGTAAAGGTTCCCCTTGCACATATGTGCCAGTTGTTCCCAACTCTAGGGGGTGGTGCTCATCTCCTTTTCAAAGCCAAAGAGCCAGAGCTGTCTGAAGATGTCTCTGGTCATGTGGGTGGCATGACTAAACACCAAAGGCGCATGGAACACTGTTCCCTTCCCACCAAAGGTGGTCCCTAGTTTTCTACTTGCATTTTATACCTGCTTTTGAATTGCTAGGTTTGCAGAAGCTGGGACAAGGAATGGGAGCTCACCCTGTTACGCAGCACTAGGGATTCAAACCAGTGGTGAAATCCAAATTTTTTTACTACCAGTTCTGTGGGCGTGGCTTGGTGGGTGTGGTGTGGCTTGGTGGATATGGCTTGGTGGGTGTGGCAGGAGAAAGATACTGCAAAATCTCCATTCCCACCCCACTCCTGGGGGAAGGATATTGCAAAATCTCCATTCCCACCCCACTCTGGGACCAGCCCAGAGTATTTGCCGGTTCTCTGGTATTTGCTGGTTCTCTGAACTACTCAAAATTTCCGCTACCGGTTCTCCAGAACCTGTCAGAACCTTCTGGATTTCACCCCTGATTCAAACTGCTGAACTGCCAACCTTTTGATTGACAAGCTCAGTGTCTTAGGCACTGACCCACCGCATCTCTTGTTTGAGAACTTATACAGGAGGAAAAGCAGATTTTCTCCAATTAACAAATAACGTGCTTAGTTGGATAAATGATCCAAATATTAACATATAGAAAGCTTATTCTGTTTCCATGAAGCAACATATTTTAAAGTGTAGCATGGTGTAATATATAACTCCTTGAATTTCTTATACCTTACAAAACTAACCACATTTCTCCATCATATGTGCATTGTATTACAACAGAATAACAGACTTAGAAGGGACCTTGGAGGTCTTCTAGTCTAACCCCCTGCTCAGGCAGGTAACCCTGTACCATTTCAAACAATTGGTTGTCCAATGTCTTCTTAAAAACATCCAATGTTGGAGCACCTACAACTTCTGGAGGCAAATTGTTCCACTGATTAATTGCTCTAATGGTCAGGAAACTTCTCAGTTCTAGGTTGCTTCTCTTCTTGATTAGTTTCCACCCATTGCATCTTGTCTTGCCTTCTGGTGCTTTGGAGAATAGCTTGACCCCCTCTTCTTTGTGGCAACCCCTGATATATTACAATGCTGCTCCCATATCACCCCTACCCCTAAAGTAGACATAACCAATTCCAGCAACCGTTCTTTATATGTTTTAGCATCCAGTCCACCAATAGTCTTTGTTGCTCTTCTCTGTACTCTTCTAGAATCTCAACATTTTTTTTTACATTGTGGCAACCAAAACGGGACCAAAAATTATTATGTTCTCCTTCTACAGTACGTATCCTTATTATTGCTATCCATGCATTTCATGCCATATGCTAAATAAATAAATGCACATGGTATGCATGCATCAAGTTAAGATATCAGCAAGTCAGTGTGCTTTGGATTTATAGTATTCAATCAGAATACAGAATAGAGCTGGAAGCAGAGGTGAAATCCAGCAGGTTCTGGAGAACCGGTAGCGGAAATTTTGAGCAGTTCAGAGAACCGGCAAATACCAGCTCTGGCTGGCCCCAGAGTGGGGTGGGAATGGAGATTTTGCAATATCCTTCCCCCAGGAGTGGGGAGGGAATGGGGATTTTGCAGTATCCTTCCCCTGGAGTGGGGTGGGAATGAAAATTTTGCAGTATCCTTCCCCTGCTACGCCCACCAAGCCACACTACGCTCACCAAGCCACGCCCACAGAACTGGTAGTAAAAAAAATTGGATTTCACTGCTGGCTGGAAGGGACCTTGAAGGCCTTCTAGTCCAACTAACTCAAGCAAGAGAGACCCTCTGCCATTTCAGACAAGTAGCTGTCCAGTCTCTGCCTCCAGTGATGAAACCCCCACAGCTTCTGAAGGCAAACTTCCACTGGTTAATCATTTTCACTGTTAGAAAGTTTCTCCTTAATTCCATGCTCCAGTATGCTTAATGTTATTGGTGTTCTTTTAATGGTGATGCTCAGATAACCAGTTAGAAGTAAAAGACACACATAGATGATTACCTTCCAGCGCTTGCTGGGTTTAGTCCTATGTTTTCTAGGCTCTACCAGAGATTTAACTCGGGACATCCAAATGAAAAGCATTTGTAGACCTCCCCCACAGATGTGCTGTTGATGACATTTGATGGCTCCTGCTTCAGTGGGAACATAGCTCCACACCATTCGGCTTGATTTATGAAGCCAAAAATGAGATGTCCAAGGGTAAAGAAGGAAAGAGGAGCATAAGACTCAACTGTAATTTCTCACTTACTTGACAGAGCAATTTATGGTTGATCTTCAAACCTTCAAAATGTCCCCTTAATCTCCTGACAAGTGATTTAACAAATGTTTTGAACTACTCTCATATATATAGAAAAGATGGTTATTGACTTTACACTGATTCTTCCCATCCCACTATAACAGGGAGGCATTATATGCCTAAATATGTTCTCTGGATTTCACAATTTTACCGTCGATTGGAAAAGGAACTTTTATTTTTCTCCTTTTCCATTCACCAAATGCTTTGAAAATCTTTCAGAATTCCTTTAGGTCAGAGGTCTTTAGATTTGGCAGCTTTAAGACTTGTGGACTTCAATTCCCAGAACTCTCCAGCCAGCTGGCTGGAGAATTCTGGGAGTTGAAGTCCACAAGTCTTAAAGCTGCCAAGTTTGAAGACCTCTGGTTTAAACCAATGAAGTTATGCTCTGTCTTCAATTGGGATGTTTTCTCCTCCATGTCACATGGTGACCACACAATGCATCCTGTTCAGATGATATTTACATCACGGATGGATCATTCCAGAGTGGGATGAGGGAGATGACAGGATGAGCTGGGAGCAGTAAGCCGTTGCCTGCACTTAAACATAGCTGGCTGGAGAATTCTGCGAGTTGAAGTCCACAATCTTAAAGCTGCCAAGTTTGGGACCCCTGTTTTAGGTGATGGTTTAAAACTTCTTTTATTATGAAAAGTGGCAAAAGTTGGCTTTTTTGTTCTTTTTTTTCTTTTCCTTGTTCCGTTCCCCATTTCTTTCTTTTTTTATTGAAAAAGTTTTAAAAATTTTACATACATTTTCTCCCCCCTCCCCAACCACCCCCCCCGACTTCCCAGAGCAAATACAAAATAAAATACAGCTCAAATTCTCTAAGTTAAACTCCATTTCACACTTATCATAATCCTAATCATTAAACAAGTAGATAAAAGGAAAGCAAGTCTTCTTTCTTCTTATTCCATCTAATTCAACAGAACTAATCTCCATTTATAGTTACAGCAGTTAATAAAACAATTAAGTATTACCTAATCAAACCTATCATTATTCAATATAACTAATTAATACTTAACAAATTATTAAGTCTATACGATTTAACAAAATATTTTATAACTTCTTTCATTTAAAACAGAGAAAAAAAAATCCAACAACAAAA
This sequence comes from Ptyas mucosa, assembly GCA_012654045.1. Classification (NCBI taxonomy): domain Eukaryota; kingdom Metazoa; phylum Chordata; class Lepidosauria; order Squamata; family Colubridae; genus Ptyas; species Ptyas mucosa. The sequence continues at coordinate 18,527 of WNWU01018810.1, read as the reverse complement.
AAAAATAAAGAAACCCTCAATCAAAAAAACCCCCAAATTTAAAATAAAATACTATATAAAGTCTTCCGTCCTCCATTTTTAAACCATCAAGGTCCAGTTATAGTTAAAACACTTAATAATAAAAAATAATAATAATAAATTTTTTAATTAAAAAAAGAATATAACAATCAAACCTCTTATTAATTTATCAATACAGATAAAACATCATTTAATAACTATATCAAACATTTAAATTCTTCATACTAGATTAAACCAGTTGCTAATCTTCTTGTCTTCACATCTTCCAACAGCATATAGAATATCTTCATTTACGTCTACCCACCTAAATAAAAAATTGCTTCTTTATAAAAAAAACCCCCCCGAGTGACTTTATAATTATATTTGTGATAATATCCATCAAATCCAGTCAAAAATTAGATTAGTAGATTCATCAGACGTATTAGGGAAACCACCAGATCACCTGCAGTTGCTCTAGATCCATAGTCCTTTTGCCTTATATTTATTACCATCAAACAGGAAACTCCAGTACTATATTCAATAAAACTTCTGCGATTACAATTAGATCCAGATTTATCACAGTCCTTAATAAAATATTCCAAATCCTTCAAGTCAGGGCATATTTCACAACCCAGCACACCAGCATTGCTGTGATCTGTTTATTCTTCTCAAAATATTCCAATACAGCTATAGATTGCCTCCTCATCGTCGCTCATCACTTAGTTAACTGGCATTAAACTGCTGTCTACTTTTTTTTCCCCCAAAAATTCAAAATCTTTAAACATTTAAACAGTACTTTTTAAGGACCATCATCTCATCAAGCAGGGTTATTTTCCATTTCTCCAGGCTTTCTTCTTTTCCTTTTTACGAACTTTCTTCTTAACTTTAATCCCTCTGCCTTTTTTAACTCCAGTAAAATTTTGGGGTTTTTGGGATTGGATATTATAAAATTTTTGCAGAAATGTAGCTTCTTCTGGAAACAGCTCTTTAAATACATATTGAATTTTATAAAAAAAAATTTGTGTAGCCAAAATTTCATCAACTTCCAGAATTTCTTGCTCCTTATCCTGCTCAGCCTTCATCTTTCTCTCTTCTGTAAGATCTGCTATGGTCTGTTGTTGTTTTTTTTCCTCTCCCAGCTCTTCATTCAATCCCCCACTGCTAGATTGCAACCCCCTCAACCGGGGGACTTCCGGTTGAGCTGCCGGCATCGCCAGACGCTTCTTCGCGAAGCGCCAGCCCCAGACTCCGTAGAATCGCAAGAACAGCGAAAATCGGCTGTCTTGCGGTTTGGAATCCTTCCCCCCAGAAAGAAGGGGGGAAGGAGAGCAGACGGGTGGGGTAGAGCTCCCTAAGAGCACCAGGTTTTGCTAATAATCTGGTGCTCTAAGATGAGAGCTCCCCGTGAAGCCTGTCAAAGCTCCGGACCTGGGATGCCTCTGACGGGGAAGTTTTTCCCTGTCAGAACTAGATGCCGCGGCCACCCCATTAAACAACTTTAAACAAATACTTCTTGAACCAAGCTGGCGGAGCACAAGTTCCACGAAGGAAACAGCAAGTATTTTTTTCTTTTTTTTTAACTCCAGGGATTTACTTTCTTTAAAAGATTTTTCCTAAGTGGAAAGTGAAAGCAAGATGGCGTTTGAGTCTTAACGGGGCGTGAAGAAGTGAAAGTTAAAAGTAATTATTGACAAGCCCCTGTTTGAAACGTAAAACTCCTTTTTGAAAAGTGGATGAAATAAGAAAGGATGTAATAATAATAATTCAAGCAGCAATACAAATTAAAAGGTCTTTTTTTTCCCTTTTTTCTTCTTGAAACTCTTCCCCCCCCCTTTTCCCCCCCTGTCCTTCTGGAGGGGAAGGAAGAAGGGGGGCAAGATGGCTGGGCTTTTTGAAAACAAAGAAAACAAAGGAGGGTTATTTAACCCTCAATGGTCTGATTTTGAGGAAGCTTTGAGTTCAGTTACCTCTGCTTTATTGAAAAGAATTGACACTATATTTCAAGCTTCTCAAGCTGGAAACAATGAAACACATGGAAATACCGTTCCCCATTTCTGTACAGCTCTTCAGTCATCGTGACCATCCAAAAGTCCTCATCTGGTTAAAAAAAATAATCTGTAAATCTTACTTCATAAAGAATGAGAAAGCTTGAACAAATTGCAGGGATTTTCAGTACTGCCCTGTGGGGGATGTTCTCCTATACAGCCAGACTCACTGAAATGCACACATCCATTACAAAAATCCCTCCTGTGATTCATTTTCAGTAGCCTGTCTCCTGTTGTCCATTCCTTCATACATGCATTCTCCTTGAAGTTCAAAATTGTGTGGTCTCCTGTGCCGATAGTTTCAGACACAGGTGGCAAGAAGAGTGAGTAGGCAGCCAGAAGTCATATATCAAAAAAGCTCTGAAATATCATGTAATATTGTATCATCTTCCAGCACTTTTCTTGTTATAACTGTTTATGAATTTTCATAATAATTATTACGGTCATTTGTTGCGATGTTATATAGGCAACAGTGTTATATGCACCATACATATATTTTTCTTCTGTTATTTAGTTAGACAGAATAAAATAAAAGATAGAATAATAATAAAATAACAGAATTGGAAGGGACCTTGGAAATCTTCTAGTCCAACCCCCTGCTTAGGCAGGAAACCCTAAGGAAACCACTTCAGATAAATGCTTATCCAACATTATCTTAAAAACTTCCAGTGTTGGAGCATTCACAACTTCTGGTGGCAAGTTGTTACACTGATTAATTGTTCTAACTGTCAGGAAATTTCTCCTTTGTTTTAAGTTGCTTCTCTCCTTGATTAGTTTCCACCCATTGCTTCTTGTCCTGCCCTCGGGTGCTTTGGAGAATAGCTTGACTCCCCCTTCTTTGTGGCAGCCCCTGAGATATTGGAAGACTGCTATCATGTCTCCCTTAGTCCTTGTTTTCATTAAACTAGACATACCCAATTCCTGCAACTGTTCTTCATATGCTTTAGCCTCCAAATAATTTAACCAGTATTCTTTTACAAAGAAATCTCGTCTTTCTTCAAGCTACAATAGATTATTGTAAGAGGGCAGAGTGTTTACTTTGACCCAGACACGACCAATCACATTTTAAGTGGTTGAAATAGATTCAAGGCTGCTGAGATGCATCAAAATGAATATTCCAGAAAATCTGGGATATCTGAATACACCATGCCTTACTTCAAGGGTGGTTCCAGCTAAATCAAAGATCAATTGTTCCTTCCTCCTATCAGTGACAGACCTGATATAAACCTTTAGCAAGTGACAAATTTGACACATTAGAAGTCAAGCCTATTAACCTGCCTAATAATTTTGCTCATATTTTGAGTTGCTGAGAAGGGCAGATGCCCATAGTTTCTCCTTCCTTGAGCAGGAAGAAAAACAGTTTAAAAAACCCCCTGCTATTCAGATCAATAGTTTTGTTCTTTCCAAGCACCTCAGAGGAACTGCAGTTCTCTGCTTACATAGCTTGAGCAACTGGAGGAATTCACGTCTCTCCTTATCTTCTGACCTTGTATGGTCAAGGACCTTCTGAGACACAGAATTCCTCACTTCTTTATTGATCTCATCCACTGATTGCCATGCCTGGCACAGAGTACTAACAAAAAAGACAAGTATTTGAAATATGTCCTCTAGTAACAACAAAATCCACTGATTCATTGGCTTTCATGAACCAGCAGTGACATATGGAATCTGCAAAACTTTTGATCCTCTAGTAATAACAAATATGTCCTCTAGTAACAACAAAGTCAACTTATTCATTGGCTTTCATGAACCAGCAGTGACATATGGAATCTCCAAACCTTTTGATCTTTTTATACTGAGTCCAATGTGGCAATGACTGATTGTCACAACAATAAAGCAAATGATTGTAAATTCTTCATTGTGTCTCTTGTCCTGTAGAGAGTATTGTTGATATGATCTTCTTATTTCCATGCTTGTTGGAACCACATTGTTAGAAAAATTCTTTGTCTGAAAAAAGAAGTGTTGTTTTCTGAGCAACATAGTTTACCTTTTCTTTCATTCAGGATGTTTACTCTATTATTTATTTATTTATTTATTTATTTGATTGATTGATTGATTGATTAATTGATTTATATGCCGCCCTTCTCCGGAGACTCAGGGCGGCTTACAATGCATTAAGCAATAGCCTTCATACGTTTGTATATACCTGCTTAGTAGGGCTTTCGGCCCCCCCAATAATAATCCAGACTCACCTCTGTTTGCATTCTTCAAGATAACTACTTCCTAAGGGGATAGTATACCAGTGGTGAAATTCAATTTTTTTTTACTACCAGTTCTGTGGGCATGGCTTGGTGGGTGTGGTGTGGCTTGGTGGATGTGGCTTGGTGGGCATGGCAGGAAAAGGATACTGCAAAATTTCCATTTCCACCCTATTCCAGGGGAAGGATATTGCAAAATCTCCATTCCCACACCACTCTGGGACCAGCCAGAGGTGGTATTTGCTGGTTCTCTGAACTATTCAAAATTTCCGCTACCGGTTCTCCAAATTACTCAAAATTTCTGCTACTGGTTTTCCAGAATCTGCTGGATTTCAACCCTGTAGTATACATTATTATTTTATTATTATTATTTATTAAACTTTTATACCACCCTTTTCCTTTCGGACTCAGGGCGGTGAACAGCCAAAATAAAACATTTGTACATAAAAGTTAAAATAGTTGTTTAAAATAAATTATATAAAGTTTGGCCCATCAATTTAAAATATTTCAATTTAAAATCAGTATCAATTTAAAACCAAGATAAAATCAGGCCAGCCCGGCTAACTGAAAGAGGTGAGATTTTAGGGCCCGACGAAAAGTCCAGAGGTCTGGGATCACTCGTATCTCTGGGGGTAGATTGTTCCAGAGGGTAGGTGCCACCACAGAGAAGGCTCTCCCCCTGGGGGTCGCCAGCCGGCATTGTCTGGCTGACGGCACCCTGAGGAGGCCCTCTCTGTGGGAGCGAACTGGCCGGTGGGAGGCAGTTGGTGGCAGAAGGCGGTCCCGTAAGTACCCCGGCCCTAAGCCATGGAGCGCTTTAAAGGTGATCACCAACACCTTGAAGCGCACCCGGAAACCCACTGGAAGCCAATGCAGCTCGCGCAGGAGAGGAGTCACATGGGAGCGCCCCGTCGCTCCCATAATCCCCCACACGGCCACATTCTGCACCAGTTGGAACCTCCGGGTGCACCCCAAGGGGAGCCCCATGTAGAGAGCATTACAGTAGTCCAGGCGAGTAGTGACGAGAGCTTGAGTGACCGTGCGTAAGGAGTCCCGATCTAGAAAGGGACGCAACTGGCGTATCAGGCAAACCTGATAGAAAGCCCCCCTGGCCATGGTCATCATATGCTCTTCTAAAGACAGCCGTGAGTCCAGGAGGATGCCCAAGTTGTGAGCCCTTTCCGTGGGGGCCAGTGATTCACCCCCAATAACCAGCGATGGTGCCAGTTGGCTATACCGGGATGCCGGCAGCCACAGCCACTCAGTCTTGGAAGGGTTGAGTCGAAGCCTGTTTCTCCCCATCCAGACCTGCACGGCCTCCAGGCACTGGGACATTACTTCCACGGCATCGTTGGGATGGTCTGGGGTGGAGATGTACAGCTGAGTATCGTCAGCGTACCGATGGAACTCCACCCCAAAATCACGGATGATCTCACCCAGAGGCTTTACATAAATGTTGAACAGGAGTGGCAAAAGGACCGACCCTTGTGGCAACCCGCAAACAAGGCACCTCGGGGTCGACCCCTGCCCCCCTGTCAACACAGATTGCGACCGGTCAGAGAGATAGGAGGAGAACCACCGCAAAATGGTGCCCCCCACTCTGAATCCCTCCAACCAATGCAACATGATACCATGGTTGATGGTATCAAAAGCCGCTGAGAGATCTAACAGGACCAGGATAGAGGAATAACCCCTACCCTGAGCCCTCCAGAGATCATCCACCAACGCGACCAATGCTGTTTCTGTGCTGTACCCAGGCCTGAAACCGGACTGGAGCGGATCTAAATAGACAGATTCATCCAGGTACTGGGGAAGCTGCCACACCACCACACTCTCAACAACCTTCGCAATAAAACGAAGGTTGGAGACTGGACGATATTTAGCCAAAACAGCCGGATCGAGAGAGGGCTTCTTGAGGAGGGGCCTCACCACCGCCTCTTTCAAGGCGGCCGGTACGACACCCTCACTCAAAGAAGAAGTTGATAAACCTCTGGAGCCAGCCTCGTGTAACCTCCCGGGAAGCCAGCACCAACCAGGAGGGACATGGGTCCAATAAACATGTGGTCCCGTTCAGCCATCCCAAGATCCTGTCCACGTCCTCGGGAACCACAGAATCAAACTCCTCCCAGGTAACACTCTCAACACCTGCCTCAGTCATCCCATCTGAACTAACCCAGTCAGCGGCCAAGTCTTCCCGAATCTGAGTGATCTTATACAGATACTGTACAAAATCCTCAGCTTGGCCCTGCAAAGGGTCATCCCGCACTCCCAGATGGAGGAGGGAGCGGGTCATCCTAAACAGGGCAGCTGGGCAATTCTCTGATGACACAATAAGAGTGGCAAAATAGTCAGATTTTGCCGTTTTTATCGCTACTAGGTAGATCTTGATATGAGACCTTACTAGTGTCAGGTCAGATTCGGATCGGCTGGCCCTCCAACCACTCTCTAGGCGTCTTTTCCAGTGCTTCATCTCTCTCAGCTCCTCGGTAAACCAAGGTGCTAAGTGAGTTCGGTGCTGGGTCAGAGGCCGCGAAGGCACGACACGGTCCAAAGCACTGGTGGCTGCACTATCCCAGGCAGCCACTAGGTCTTCAGCCGAGTCGAGAGCCAGAGTCTCAGAAAATGGCCCAAGCTCCATCTGGAATCTGTCAGGATCCATCAGGTGCCTGGGGTGGAACCACCTGGTTGGTTCCGCCTCCCTGCAGTGGGGTGAAGTGGTTAGAAAGTCTAGTCGAAGGAGTGAATGATCAGACCATGACAAGGTTTCGGTAACTATATCCCCTGTATTGAGGCCACTTGACCACTGACCAGAGACAAAAACTAAGTCCAGAGTGTGCCCGCCTATGTGAGTAGGGCCGTGAATTAACTGAGTCAGGTCCATGACTGTCACGGAAGCCATGAACTCCTGAGCCACCTCAGACATTTCGCCGATGGATGGCAGGTTGAAATCCCCCATGACCAAAAGCCTGGGGGTATCCACCGCCACCTCGGCTATGACGTTGAGCAGCTCGGGTAGGGCTGTTGCCACATGGCAGGGAGCCAGGTACGTGATCAACAAGCCCATCTGCACCCCGCGACCCAACTTCACACAGAGGGATTCACATCCGGCTATCTGTGGTACAGTGGTCTCCCTAAGATCCAGACTTTCCCTTATAATAACCGCCACTCCCCCACCCCTGCCCTGAGCTCTTGGCTGATGGAATGCGTGGAAGCCTGGTGGGCACATGTCCACGAGGGGAACTCCTCCCTCTTGGCCCAACCAGGTCTCCGTGATACCTGCCAGGTCTGCTCCCCCCTCCTGAATAAGATCATGGATGAGGGGGGCTTTATTTACAATGGACCTGGCATTGCACAACATCAGCCGGAAGCTCTGGCCCTGAGAATCTGAACAACCTGGGGAACAAGCAAAGCTTTGGGGACTGGAGTGCGCAATCGCTCTAAGGTAGCAAGTGCGCACTCCCCGAACATGATATGGCCCCCTGCTTCTGCCGTATCTGCCCCTCCCACTCATTGTAATGATAGAACAGCCCTCCTTGAATGGAACTCCAACCCCCTCCCTCCCTGACCTCCAATTCTGTGTCCCTAGTGTCATAGCCCTGTGCCGGGCCTGGTCTTGAGCCCAGTGGATTTCCCCCCAAACCCACCCTGGTCGCCCCCAAACCCCTTAAAATATTAATTAAAAACCGACTTAAAAAAACCCTCAAGTTCTTCTTTGCCGCATGCCATCTCTCGGAGTTCCAGAACCCGTCATCAAGATAAGCCCTCGATAACGAGGAAGGCCAAGTCTGCGAGAGGGGGGAATCTCGCAGAACATAAGGCTCGTTCACCAAATACATCTAAAGTCAAGGGGAGGTAAAGATCCATGGCTAATAACCAGGGGGCAAGTTCGGTGTTATAACATGACAAACTATTACAAGTCCCAGAACCCAGTGGCTCAGAAAATAGTCTACTGTGTGCTCTTGATATTGTGCATTGTTCTCATGCTTTCTTCCTACAATGGTTGTGAAGTTATTAGTAGTTGTTTTTCTGTATCCAGCATTTAGTAATGCGAATGCTGGGAAGTCATGGTAGGATAGTATGAAGGAGATGAGATTACCTACTTTTAAGTTGCTTTCTAATGGACCTTGTTGGAAGTGACAACCAACGGTGAATGCTCTCTAAAGTATGCAGGCAGGTTTAGCCATACATTCTCCAATGTATGGCCTACTGTATACCTACTGTATTATTCTCATATCTCATCACAAATAGAGACTCCATATAATTTCCCAACACATACCTTCAATGGAGATGGATTGTCTATTATAGAATAGAATAGAATAGCATTTTTATTGGCCAAGTGTGATTGGACACACAAGGAATTTGTCTTGGTGCAAATGCTCTCAGTGTACATAAAAGAAAAGATATGTTAAACAAGAATCATAAGGTACAACACTTAATAATAGACATAGGGTACAAATAAGCAATCAGGAAACAATATCAATATAAATCGTAAGGATCCAAGCAACAAAGTTACAGTCATACAGTCATAAGTGGGAGGAGATGGGTGGTGGGAACGATGAGAAGATTATTAGTAGTGCAAACTTAGTAAATAAACACACACCTTCAATGGAGGTGGATTGTCTATTATCTATTGTCCATCAAATGATGATGGGACATTTGCAGACTTCTACAACTTACAACCTGCTAAGTTGAAAGTTCAACTCAGCAGGCATGGACTGCAATTGGCCAGGTCCTTGACCATCCAACTCTGCCTTTCCTTAAGAAGCCCAGAGAATCACCCACATTCCTCTTGATGAGCAGAAGTCATGCCCACTTGTACACACAGTCTGATAGACTCAACTTTTCAGTGGAAGATGTGGCTTTCCTGAAATGGCCCAGGTAAAATGGGATGATTTCTTGGGCATTTCACTAGAGAAAAATCTCATAATCAAAGCTGGTTTGGAAGACAAATCCCCTTCCTCACATCCAATTCTGTCACAGCAAGATATTTTGAGAAAAGTTTTCTGCCCAGCACTGCTACCTGATCTGTGTAATAAAAGAGGAATTCATCCCAGCAGCCTGTCAATATGCTCTAAAATTCACTTTAAGAGATGAAAGGTGTCATATTTATACAGATGACTTTCTGATGTGCTGGAAGCAACAACAAATACTTGGAGCTAAAAGAGGAAAACCTCTGCATGAAACAAAGGAGAAAGATAAGTCAGTTCAACTTTTCATTCTAACCTCATTATTGTCCGAACGCAGAGTTGAAAGGTTATTCATATTTCTCATTTGGAGTACTGGTCATTGCCTGGTTGCTTCCCTCTCAGTTTCAGAAGTGCTCAAGTTTATTCAGGAAGGGATGGTTGCTGGTTGCAAAGTGGTGACTTCTTGCAAATTGCGATGGTTAAAAGTGGATCAGGGGTCAGGAATGTAAGAGGTAAATAGTTAAAAATAATCTCTGCCTTCCTCCTCCTTGCCCCTTATATTTCTACTGGAATTCTTTTGAATCAATACAGTAGCGGCCAAAATTGTAGAAACGCTTTGAGAAAAGTGTATTTTCTAAAAACTAGCTAACAACACCACTTTTTTGGGGTATCATAAAATTATATATCAATGGAAAGATAATTGAATCAAGGATGTAATGCAATAACTTTTATGAAGGATTTGCTATTAGAATAGCAGTTGCAGTATAAAGAAGAAAAGTGAAACACGTAGAAAAAACGAGACACAAAAATGATCATCATAGAAAAAATGAGAGATACAAAAATGATCACCATATCAGTTAATCCTTCATTGGGTAACCTTTAGCATGAATGATGGCCTTACAACATCTTCCCATGGAGTGAACCAAGCCTTTTAGTTCTGCAGCTGTTATAATGTGAACCCAAGATTGAAGGATTGCTTCCATTAACTGAGTTTTATTGCTAAGTCGCTTCTGAGTAACAAGTTCATTTAGTCGGCTCCATTGATTTTCAATTGGGTTAAGGTCTGGGCTATTCCCAGGCCATTCCAGCAGTGGAATAGGATTTTCAACATTTGCCGCCAGTTGTTGTTAAGAGCTAGGGTAATTTTAGCCTGCTTTTGTGCACAGAAGACAATGGGACTAACAGTCATAATAATGAAAAAAATAAACAGTTGAAATTTGATTTTAAAAACCTCCCCTCTGCCCGATGGTAGGCGAAGGCCTACCAAGGGACAGCATAAGGATAAGGATTCGGTGGTTCGAATCTCTAGTACAGGTCTCCTGCATGAGCAGGGAGTTGGATTAGATGACCTTCAAGGTCCCTTCCAACTCTGTTACTGTAATGTCAGAGTTTGTTGCACACATAATCAGACACACAAATAATTCTGCAGGATTCAATTTACATATAAGAAACTTCTTTATATACAATACCATACAGCAGAAATCAGCATACAAAATCAGGAACATAGAAACAATATTCATAAAAGCAAGTCATTACAGAGTAGAGAGATACAGAGGCTAATATATTGTATGGAGGCACCCTTTTCAGAGGCCAAACCAACTCTTATATACAGTTCAGCAAGTCTAAGCCACGCCCAGGCTCCAAACTGTCTCTTACGGCCCCCATACAAATGAATACTATGTTTCAGTTTCCAAACAGTTCCCATTGTCTGACCTGTTACCTATTCCAGTCTATGAATATTCATACTCTGACAGATAATGTAGGATCCACCTCTCTGTTTTGGCTTTAACCATAGTTCTCTTCTTTCTCCACCACATCTTTCCAAGTAGGTCACTCGCAGCTCAGAATATTTGGGAATTTGGAGGATTGTTTTTTCAAGTGCTTGAGGTGCTCTTCCCTCAAATGTCCACTGCTTGAATTTTTAAGCAAAAAATGCTTGACGTCCTTTCTTCTCCCATGCCAGCCAACAGCTGTTTTGACTGGTATTTGTTGGGCCGGAAGAGAAGTCAAGATCCAAGGGGAATTTGGGGAACCTTTCAATCAAAGTCTGAGCTGCTATGCTCTGCAACAGAGTGGGAATCTGCTGTTTTCAGTGTGAAGTGGAAATGGAGATTTATTTCAAGCAGCAGACCAAAGAAGAACGAAAAAGACATCATCAATATCATGTCAAAAGGTGCAGAAATTCTAATTAATTTGATGACCAGGCCGAAGGGGTGGGCAGAGAAGCAAGCTGGCATGCTGATGCCACTTCTGAAATTCTGAAATTCAGAGGTCCCTCTCTTGCAACGCTAACTCTGAAGATGAATCAGAATGATTTATAAGGGTCCAGCCCAGCCTGACAATGCAGTAACAGGTGAGGCTATCAAATGCCTCCAGCTCTTCAGCTTCAGAAGAGGCTTCCGGCAGAAAAGGAGGTGACCAATGGCATGGATTTCCTCAGGCAAACTATCAAACTATCAACACCAAGTAGGCAAGCTAAGGTGTCCATTCCTCATAAACAACAGGAAGGTGGAGGGAATGGCTGCAGGGGAATTGATGTTCCTGTGAGCTCATCCTGCTGGCTGGAATCTCACCTTGTTGGTCTCTCATCTCCCACTTTTGTTTTGACTGCAGTCAAAACACTCAAGAAATCTGGAATAGGCTTGGTCAAAGCTCATAGACTACAGTCCAGATATGTTTTTTACTGAACTGGAAAAGCACAAAACCAAATAAAACGAGAGTGTTTGTGGAATCAGCACATACATTTTAAAAATGAAAGGAAAAAATAAAATAAAATAAAATAAAATAAAATTCTAGTCTTTCCCTTCCATTCCGTTAGAAGTAATTTTGTAAACAGCATCATTACTGCTACAGGCTTTCACACCTGAAAGCCACCAATCCTTCTCCAAGTCTCTGGTTGGTTTTTCCAAGGCAGCAGATGTGCTGGTTGTAGCAAAATCATGCTACAAAGGTATAAAAACATGAATTAAATTCATCAAAGGGATCTATAGACCAGCCCCCAAACCAGTGATGAAATCTAAAATTTGTTACTACCAGCTCTGTGAGTGTGGCTTGGGGGGGTAATGTGACTGGGTGGGCATGGCCAATTTTTTTTTAACTTTTAAAACCATTTTTCTACAACCTCTTCAGCGAAGAGGTTGTAAAAAATGCTTTCAAAAGGCTTTGACGATCCCAGCTGAGTTGCCTGATCAGCAGAGGCATTTTTTCTTTTAAAAGCCTCTGACAATCCAAGCTGAGTTGCCATCTGAAGAGGTTGTAGAAAAAATGCTTTGAAAAGCCTCTGACTATCCCAGCTGAGCTGCACAATCATCAGAGGCTTTTTTTTTACTTTTAAAAGCATTTTTTCGACCGAAGAGGTTTTAGAAAAAATGCTTTTAAAAGTTAAAAAAAAACCCTCTGATGATTGTGTGGCTCAGCTGGGCATGGGGGGGGGGGGGCAGGGATTTTTGCTACCGGTTCTCTGAACCACCTGCCTCAGTCGCTACTGGATCGGGCAATCCGGTCCGAACTGGGAGCATTTCACCCCTGCCCCAAACTATCCATGAACTTTAAGCTAGGAAATGTGGCATTAGTTGGACAGACAACTTCTTATCCATAGCTAGACTTCAAAGTTTTAGGGATCAATTTGATCTTATTTATACCACTTGATATGTGGGACATGGTGGCTCAGTGGCTAAGATGCTGAGCTTGTCAATCGAAAGGTTGGCAATTCAGCAGTTCGAATCCCTAGTGCTGTTTAATGGGGTGAGCTCCCATGACTTGTCCCAGCTTTTGCCAATCTAGCAGTTTGAAAGCACATACAAAATGCAAGTAGAAAAATAGGGACCACTTTTGGTGGGAAGGTAACAGCGTTTCGTGTGCCTTTGGTGTTTAGTCATGCCAGCCACATGACCATGGAGACATCTTCAGACAGCGCTGGCTCTTCAGCTTTGAAACGGAGATAAGCACCATCCCCTAGAGTCGGAAATGACTAGCACATATGTGCGAGAGAAAACTTTACCTTATATCACTTGATCCTAAAGGTGTGGAGATGTTCATTGTTCAAAGGAAATTTTTCTGACTGTGTCTCATAATAATTTACAGAAGAGAGAAAGAGAAGAGAAAGTGAGAAAGAGAAAAGGAGAGAAAGAGAGAGAAAAGGAGATGGTTGTGTTGGTGATAGTGATGATACCTTCAAATGTATGAGAAACTAGACAAAATCTGTTAGCAATGTCTAAGGAATATTGTAATGGGGCATTTTACCCTGTGCTCTTGGCCAGTCTTTCCAAAAATGATATTGTCCACATCAATAATCCCAATCCAAAGGTGTTTGAAGATTCAAGATGATTAATCTGAAATGGAATGGATTTAGAGGGCAACTACTTGGAAAAAATACTTCATCAAGGGTTGTTTCAGGAAATGTGACCTCTTTCATGAGAATCTTTCAGTAACTCCATAAACCACAGCGTGAATATTCATAATAAGATAAAGAAATGAAGTCCAAAGTGATGGTAGAATAATATTAGCTTCTGTTAAGAATAGAATAGAATAACAGAGTTGGCAGGGACCTTGGGTGTCTTTTAGTCCAGCCCCCTGCCTAGGCAGGCAACCCTACACCACTTCAGACAAATGGTTATCCAACAACTTCTTAAAAACTTCCAGTGTTGCAGCATTCACAACTTCTGGAGGCAAGCAGTTCCACTGATTAATTGTTCTAACTGTCAGGAACATTCTCCTTAGTTCTAAGTTGCTTCTCTCCTTGATTAATTTCTACCCATTGCTTGTTGAAATACACAAGTTGGATGGTCATATAAATTTTATTCAGTAACTACATAACTAAATAAATAATTCCCCTTGAATTTCATATTAGGTGAAATTTGATAACAGCAGCCCCCAGGCAAGTCACATTAACTAAAACTCTCTGTCCTTAATCTTCTAATGCACAATTTAAAAGCTGCAATTATAAATCCTTTGAAAAATTATTAATATAGAAGCACCAGGGCTGCAAACCGATACTCACCTGCCTTGGATTAACTCCACTGAACACAGTAGGATTTATTTCTAAATTGACATGAATCAGATTGTATAATAAGTCATGTAATAGCAAAAGGCCAAACGGATTGTCTCAAAAATGCAATTAAATGTAGAGTATGTGTTGTGAAGTTAGCAAAAGGTCACGATTAGGCCGATGTACTTTTAATAAAGAGTAAGCTATGCATTAAACCAAATAATTAGAACTATATTTAACTGAAGTCTTTTTAAAACTGACAAACTGCTTAGATTTTAAAAAGAAATGTATTAATAAGTCATGGTCCTTTGCATAAACATGAATCTGTAGCTTAAATTTCAAACAGTGCTTTTTCTTTACAACAAAAGGTGGGAAGTTAAAAAATGTTTTGTTTTGTTTTTGCAGAAGATTAGAAAGAAACTAGGACACAAGGGAAGAAAAAAACTTCATCACTAATTGTCAATGCTTTTTTTTTCTTTTGGCAAGGAAATATTTATATATGGTGTGTACATAGATGAGACACAAATACTTTCGGTCAAATAATTTAGGTAGAATGGCAGTAAATTCCTAAATTCCAGCTTAACCAAAATCCCCAATTCCAAAGAATCTTTTGGAATCATGACAGCAAAAGAGATGTTCCAAACTGAACCACTTAATAATAATTCACTCTCCTCTTAGAAAATCTCTTACTCTGCTGTGATAAATAGAGAGTGGCCATCACTTTGGGAATGCTCTGTGCCTTATCTCACAGACTATTCTCAACGTCCACCTTTATTGATTTGCAACTGGCATCAGTAGATAATTCTGCTTTTCAACCGAGGCTGCTTTGCTTCTCCTTGTTCTGCAGTTTGTAAGATTTATATGTACGCAGAGGGAAGAGGAGATGCGTTTTGGTTTCCAGAGAGATTGCTTGCTTTGCCTGTTCGTTCTGCCTCCATCTCCTTCGCTTCATGTCATGATCCCGGTTGCTGTGGAAATGTCTAAGCTGTCATAACCGAAAGCCAGGTGGGAAATGCTCACCATGACACCATGTCCCACCCTCCCTATGCAAATGGCTGTAGAAAAAAAAGAAAGAAACAGAGAAAGACATTAAGTGGATGTTTTCTCTAAACTGGGGAAAAGCATTCCCCAAAATCACCTCCTTTGTTCCCTGGCTCCCCCCGCAAAGGTATTGCAAAGCTGTGAAAATGCACGTAGAATGTTAGCAAGGACAAAGGGGGCTGAACAGGCTCATTGTGCAATTTTGCTAAGTCTGGAAAGTCATTCTTCTCCATTAATCCCAGTCAAGGTGTCTTGTTGTTACGAAACATGTCTCTTTTTTGCTGGGGTTATGCAGAGTTCTGGATGTTGGCACAAATAGGTGGAGGGCACGGGACCTGTTTGCAAAGCAAATGTGTTTGCAAGGCAAATCCAAATGTGCCTTTTATTTCATAGACATATTTATTTGTAAATATTTGTATTCTTGGGAATTTTGGGCAGCTTACAAAAACACATTAAATAAAAGGACTGTCAAAGAAAGCCATACCATTACAGTCAATAAGTGTCCTTAATTATAAGTCCATCCTACTGCTGTCATTAGAATCTCTTTTTTTTCCAGGGTTACACTGGCATTGCAGACAGCCATCTGATCATGAAAAAGAGGCAGCTGCTTTAAAGAGTCACAGAAAGATTCAACACTAACATTCAGTGATGATCCAAGACCACCTTTGGCCTTCAGACCTGAAGAACTGCAGTGAGAACTTTTCTAAGAGAACCAAATCAGGCCAAATTTTACATCTTCCACAGCTATAAACGTAAGTAAGTAAATAAGTTTAAAAAAGAGAGAGAGAGATTTCCTGGGTTTACTCTCTTGAGATGCTGCATCTGTTCAACCAAGAGCAGCAGTTTTGCCACTCCTTTTTTTTTTGCTGAGTAAGATCTGTTCATCCCAGCCCCGGTTCAAGGTGGGGTTACCATTTCGGACTCTATTTCTGCCTGCCTTCTCAGAGTTTTAGTGGATTTGGCGGGACGGCATGAGGTCTTTATTGGATGACTATTTTTCATTCAGTGTTACAAACATTTTAATTCAATTGTTTCCTTGTTTCTGGGCTGTTAAAAACACTGCAATTGTGGGCTGTAAATTTTATAACTATGTAAGAACAAATAAAATGTCACTCTAGTTGCATACATCTTTCGGTTGATCTTCCTTTTATTCTTTCCCCTTCTCTTTTGCTTTGCCTCCTGAAGCTGCTCTGAAGCACCATTTTTCAATAGTTCTTTTCCTTGGAGTGCCAGAACCTGGGGGTGGAGTCAAAAGAGGAATCATCCTAGAATCCCTACATAGCCACAAAGGAACTAAATCCGATTTCCATTGAATTCCCTTGACCCTTATCTAACTCCAAGCAAGTGCTAACCATTATTTGAGAGTATTCCCTGCATAGGCTTTTAGCAATAAATCAATTTAATTGAATCTTCACTGGTCTTTTACACCTGACACTGGGATGCTTACCCCTGCATCCATTCCTGTCAGCAATGCCCCTTGGGGCATTTCAATCATAGTTTGTCATCTGGGCTTCCAAAGAAGATAGCTCAATCCCAGAGAAGGAGGCTATGGAGCAGAGGCGGTATTCAGCTGGTTCTGACCAGTTCTGGAGAACCAGTAGTAGAAATTTTGAGTAGTTCGGAGAACCGGTAAATACCACCTCTGGCTGGCCCCACCCCCATCTATTCTCTGCCTCCCTAGTCCCAGCTGATTGGTAGGAAATGGGGATTTTGCAGGAACCTTCGCCAGGAGTGGGGAGGGAATGGAGATTTTACAGTATCCTTCCCCTGCCACGTCCACCAAGCCACGCCCACATAATCGGTAGTAAAAAAATTTGAATCCCACCACTGCTATGGAATCATTTCCAAGAGAGGCTATTCAGGAGTGTCTACAGATGGGATGAAAAAAAAATCAAGATGGCAATTGTAACTGTGCAATCAAAGCCCTGCAAAATCACAGCTGCCCTTGACTTTTTTGACACCTCAACATGCCAATCAGAAAAAGTTATTGTTATCAGTTGCTCTGTTGCATTTCCCCCCCCCCCACCACTTACTTGTTTGGGCACTGTCTCTGTTGATAGTCTTCAACCACACGTTGTTTGATTTTTCAGATTACAAAAAGTCTCTTTACCTACTCAGTCCCTTTTAAAAGGGTTTGTAAAGGACCAGCACTACACGCAGCTGGAGCATTAGTTTTATTAGACAATCTGAGATTATCAGGAGTTTCAGCCGGTGTTAGATAGCAAAAGCTGACAGCCTCATTGATCCACCATCTCAGCATTTTTGAGGGATGTAGCATCCAAAGTGAAAACACTCAGAAATGGCATTTATGAGAATAAATAAAACTCTCCAGTAAAAAAACAAAACAAAAAAAAAAACAACCTACAGCAAACAGGAAAGATTTTTACATCATTTCCAAACAGTTTTGATGATGAGCTGAACAAAGAAAACTGAAGCCAAAATGGAAAACAATTACAGCTTGGGACAATTGCTATTTTGGGAAGGGAGGAGGAAAAGGAGGAGGAAGAGAAGGAGGAAGAAGAGGAGGAAGAAGAGGAGGAAGAAGAGGAGGAATAAATGAAGAAGCTTCTTAGATGAGAAGCATAACATTTTCAAAGAAAAACCAGTTGTGTTTTTTTTTAAAAAAAAGCTCCTTTGGGACAACCATAATCTGGATGATTGAGAATCTCCACAGACATCAAGTATTGTGATACCAGAAAAAATTTTAAGGGGTTGGGGGGGAGGGGGAGGGAGGAGAAAGAAGAGTATAAAAATAATGTACAATTATGATGATAATATGGATAGGTAGAATAAATCTGAAAAGAAATTGAAAGAAAGTATATATGAATAGTGTTAAGGATATTGATGTTGTTTTACCAACCAGCAGAGTAACTGCACAAGGAAACGTTGAGAGCAATGAATAAGAAAACTGGTTTAGCAAAAGTGTACTTTATCATAGGAAAAAGCAGTAGCGTAGTCATAAACAAATCCCAAGTCTTCACCAATAAATCAGTCCAGTAAATCAGTCCAAACAACTCACTCTGGTTAGCAAACCACGATGGTAGCAGATCCATCAACAGATAGCAACTCCTTCACAATAGCAGTTCATAGCAGCAGCAGCAGCTCATAGCAGCAGCAGTTCATAGCAGCAGCAGCTTCTAACAGACCAGGTTACAATACTTTGTTTAAATATACTTCCAACTAGTCATTATCCCATTACAGCATGACTCAGCAAGAAGGTAACATTTACAGTTTAAAGTTACAGTATATATATATTGCCTGGACAACTGGTTCTAACATTATATACATCATATAGAATCCTAACAAATAGAATACAGGAGTTGCTCGGATACCAAACAAGAAGAATATTATA
>WNWU01018808.1:0-47934 GCA_012654045.1 Ptyas mucosa | reverse complement strand
AATTATTCTAAATTACACCATCTATGGCAGTATGATCTCCCCCCCCCAAATTTTCTACTAATTCCTAAAGTCCTTCCCACCAGCAGTGGATACTTTTATAGTACTTTGGTACCCTTTTCCTCCCTGCATCTCAGATTGCTGTCACTGTAATAATTCAGACTACAGGAAAAATGATGGAATAGAATGAAATAAGTGATTGCTATCAGCCATTTAAATTTAAATTGATAAAGGTATCATTACAGTCATATATTTAAGGAACATATTACAAATAATTATTTTATATGCTGACTCAATTATGAATTTTTTTGATCCCATCACAGCTTTTTGTTTTATTCTAGATCCCACTCTGATCTTTACATCTTACTTTCAGAAGATGTATATGAGACATCTATCATATATATATATATATATATATATATATATATATATATATATATGAGATAGATGTCTTCTATATAAAAATTATATCATTCACATATAAATTGAAGCTCATGCCAAAGTAAATTATCACACTCAATTGCAAACTTTCGTTTCTGATTAAAGAAATTATGCTTCTCAATAGAATGATAGAACA
Organism: Ptyas mucosa; assembly: GCA_012654045.1. Classification (NCBI taxonomy): domain Eukaryota; kingdom Metazoa; phylum Chordata; class Lepidosauria; order Squamata; family Colubridae; genus Ptyas; species Ptyas mucosa. Next base: position 47,360 of record WNWU01018808.1, on the reverse strand, counting down.
AATTTCATATTTGCCTATGGTTAGAAAAACACTGCATGAAATTTCTGGGATCTAAGTTTACTTGGAAACTCATAGTCCCAGGTAATTAAAACACCTCCCCTACATACTGTAATTATTTTTGTTGCCAATAGTATACATAAATTATAAGTACATAAAAATGGATACGGTATAAAGATAATTTGTATATTACACCAGGGACAAACTTTTCACCTGACAAAGATATTAATAAGACCACATACTTGCTTGAACTGTATATATGAAAAATCATTGTGAAGTTCATTGTGAAGTACCTTCTGGAACCCAAAAATCAAAGAACACTTCCCCCCAATCTTATAGCATTTTGAAGTATTATTTAAACTATTTGCAAGTTTAACTAATTACCTGAAGTGGGTGACTTGCAACGATCCTCTTGTACTGTAGTACTTTCATTGATATCACAAAGACCTGCTGTAAAACAAAAAGCATACAATAGACTTTTTTTCAGATTTTTAACAAGATTTATTTTGGAAAATAAAATACACAAGATTTTTGTTTATTGAGACCAAGTGTATAAATGTAATAAGTATATAAAGTGCAGCTGCACATGATTAATCTGGAACATAATACAATCTATGGTACAAACAGCAAATGAAACAGAATAACCACTCTCTGCTTTTTTAATTTAAAATGCCAGAATTCTCCATTCTGGAGAACTATTGTTTTAATTTAACCCCCCCCCCCTTCAATCTCTGACCCCCAGTATTCAATACTGTGTGTGGATAGCATATTTTTGTCAAAGTTTTGCAAACTGGTTTGTAAAAGACTTTTCCATGTTAGAGGACAGATGATTATTATATTAAAGTGAACAGTGCAACCACAAAAGACATTTTGTAGGCCCTGGTTCCCTCCTTCCCAAAAAGTACAGACAAGACTGGTAATTTAAGGGGAAACTTGTGTGCAGCAAAATACCAGAGAAATGATGTAAATGATCAGATGGAGTGAGGGAAAGAAAATGAAAAAGGCTATGCAGAGCAATGAGGAGGTGAGGTAGGCAGGTGGAACAAATCAAGGATGAGAGAATGAAAGAACAAAAATAATCAAGAGAGACAGGTAGAAATATGTGCACATGACATAGTGTACATAGAAAATCTCTACTGGATTCAATTGCGCTGTCAGAAGATTTGGCATATGAGGGTGGGATCTGATGATGGTCATACAGAAGAAAATCCTAAGGCAACAGAGTTTCTATTTGGAAGGCCCAAGCATCAACTATGCTATTTATTCACGGTCTCACATTATTTTTATTGTAGCCTTGAAGTAACCTTTTTATAAAACCCATTAATGTAGCATTTTATGAATGACCAATCGTCCACTGTCACTCATTTTATAATGGTATGTATGATACTTCTAAAAATTTCAAATGAACCCTCAAGCCAAAACATTAGATAGTCTTGTATTATAGTAATACTTCACTTTTATTATATATCGTCCCAGGGCAAACTCAATTGTGCATTTTAAATATGAAAAACCCTTAAAACATAAATTGTTCATATTGCAATGATACTTCTTGAATTGCAAAAGATACAACAGTTGTTACTCTCATTAAAGACTCTCATTTGGTTTACACAGTCATTAAAAATAATTCCAATAATGAAATTTGGCCAGGCCTCTCCATATACAGGGCAGAATAAGCCATGCTTCCATTCATCACGAAAGCATAAACTTTGTTTTCTCAGTTTGAAACATTCAAATGTGTTGAAAGATAACAGATTGGAAAAGACAGTTTATGCTTCATTTCTATTATAACCCTTTTAATTTCACTAAATACTGCATTTGTGAAAAATCAGTATAAATTACAATTTTATGAGTTGTAAATAATAGAGTTTACACACTTAGGGTCAAATAGTTTTTGCTAATTAAAACCAGATTAAAAAGCCTATTAAGCAATTTAATAATGGGAATAACTCTAACACAGGAATCAAAAACTGTTCATATCTCATCTTCAATTTACCCTTAAAAGATTGAAACTGAACCCCGCATAAAAATGAAGTAGACATTGGCAGTCCATAGATAAAATTGGGGGGAGGGGGTTGTATGAGAGATGGTGAGGTAAAGCTGTAGAATTAGAACAAAAAATAGCACAGTGTATTGATTAAACTGCTGTATTAGGATTGAAATGACCCAGTTGAAATCCAGCTCAACCAACTGCATTACTCTGTTGCTGTGGAGACAAATTGAAGGAGAACCTCCATGTAACTTGCCTTAAATTCCTGCAGAAAGTCAGAATACATACTGGAAGCAATATTCATATTGGGAGAGAAATGCTCTTTTTCTTTGTAGTATATTCCTATTGACTATTCCAATTGTGTTTTCCCATTAACTGGTAATTTTCACAAGCCCTTATGTCTTTAGCCTTATGTCTTTTACTGATAATAAAATGGGGAGAAAAAAACCAGACTATAAAGAAAAGCAGCAAGGGCTTAAAATTATCCTTCACTATCACCCCTTTTCAGAGAGGCATGTCTCTTTGATTTTGCATGAAGCTGCTGAAAGAATAGTAAATTCAAAAATTCTTGGGAAAACATCTGATTGATGAGAAGATTCAAGAATTAACTGGGAGATAAAAATTATTTTGTTACATAAATAGAAGCCATGTCACTGGTTGAGATGCATATTGTTAGCAGTTAGAACTTAATAATTTAGACATGTCAGCACAAGATAAATAATGAACAGTACTCTAGTCACTTTTTAAAGGACTGTTTTGTGGCATACTCCTACAAAAACAACTTTGATGAAGTTACTATGTTTGAATTGAGAGAAAGTTTACTACTTTTATTATAGCATTTTGGGTGAAAGTATCTATTTCTTTCTTTTGTTGCAACTAACATATGCAATCATTTTATCATTTGTTGCAATTACTACCAATGGGAGTGATTTTTACCACCTGCAAAATTTGTTTTCCAATACTTTTGTCACTTTTAAAAAATTCAGGTAAAAAAATTGGGGTAAATAATTCTACTTTTCTGGAAACCATATACATTGTGTAATATATAGTTATATATAATAACTCACTCTATATTTTTACTCTAACATCATATATTGTAACTAGACTTAAGAAAATAAAGGCAGCCTGAGATAATCTCTTTCATACTTCGTATATCTTACTTCTCTTTCCTATTTCTGCACTAGAATATCCTGTACTGATACTGTACTATCCTGTACTGATAGATCAATATGATGGGTAAAATGCATTTATGTGTCCTATTTCATTTGAAGTCATAGTGGTACAGAAGTATCTTACTAAAAATTTCAGTATACATTCTGTTGTAATTATTGTAAATATATATATATAATTTTATATGTTGTAATTATTGTGAAAAATATAAAATATAAAATATTTGACAAATTCAAAGTTACTATGCCAAATACGTGCAATCACTCCTCTCTCATGAAGAAAACCCTGACAAGTTATTCCCCAAATAAGAAAGCTTTGAAGAATAATCATTCTTGAGCAAAAGCAACTTTTAGTGAATTCTTGATGGTTTCAGAGAAATCTGGGTTCTTGCTTTATTGACATCTCCTTATTCACAAAAAAGGATGGGAAGAGAAGAGATGATAAAAATTTAATGAGGCTTAAGAGAAGAATCCAAACCCTTAGCAGGATATATGTTGACCATGCCAATCTGAGAGAATACAAATGGAGTAGAATCAATTTTGAGACCATCATGAAAGAAAACGACCATGTGACCGAGATGTGTGGCATACATTCTAGCTTGTGAAGAAACACTCTGACGTCTATTATGGCAGGGTGAGAAACTATAACCACCAAATGGTGGACTTTACAGGCTTCCCATCCCTCACTCATAGGGATCCAGTAGGAAAAGATTACTTTGGATTTAGTTTAAAGCTGCAGCATTATTTGCATGGTTATTTGTAAAAACAAAACATTGAAACATTGTTCAATTAATGACAATATACAGGTAGTCCTTGACTTATGGCCACAATTGAGCCCAAAATTTCTGTTGCTAACTGCGTTCTTGTATTTCCCAGCTGAGCTGTCATTTTTGGTCTAATAGGCTTACTGTAGTTTTGCCAAGTTTTGTTATCAGTATTAAGTGCGCAAGCGTGCATTCCTTTCTAGCCTCCATTATCCTTTTTCTTACTCCTTTGTTCTCCTGCCAAGAGGTGAGGCAGGAACGCTACCAAGATGTAGCCAATTAATTAGATAGTAAGAGTTATTTTTTTTACTTTACAATAAAATGAGTTTCTCTTAGAAATTCTTCGGGTTTTATTTTCTTAATGTATACATTCGAGGAAAAGCCTCGGTCCAAACCTCTAAACCAGGGTGCGATTATCCCAGAGCCAGGATGGGATCAATCAACTCCCTGACAAGGCAGTTGTTAAGTGAATTTTGTCCCATTTTACAACCTTTCTTGCCACAGTTGTTAAATGAATCAGTGCAGTTGTTAACTTAGTAACATAGTTCATTAAATACATATGGTTTCTCTATTGACTTTGCTTTTAGAAGATAGCAAAAGTGGATGACATGGACCCTGGACACTGCCACTGTCATAAATGTGAGTTGGTGACCAAGCATCTGAATTTTGATCACATGACCATGTGGATGCTGTAATGCTCGTAAATGTGAAAAACGGACATAGGTCATTTTTTTAGTGCCATTGTAACTTTAAGCGGTCACTAAATGAACTGTTGTGAGTTGAGGACTACCTGTAGTGACATTGATATGAAAAGAAGGGGGGAAAAAGCATTACTGAAAGGAACAGCAAACGCCGATTAAATTTTTCCTTTCTCATCTGACAGTTAACTTTCATCTGGTATGAACTATGAACTATGTAACATGGCAGGAAAATTCAAATACTGAATCTGGAAAAGGCACCTTATCTACTGGCTTGTAAACAGACCAGATAGGAGTGTTTCTCATAGTCTCTTTCCCAAGCCTATACTAGAAGGTACCTGTAATAGCTAAGTAGTGCTGGTGAGATTTGGCAACTGTTGGCTGTAAACCAAATATAGCACAGTGTAACTGGCACAAAGAGATGAAGCAGATATGGAGAAACCATGCATATTCTGTATCTTGCACTAAAAGCATAACAATATGTATCTTATATCTTTTATCTTTTATATGTAAATATAAAAATCCATTTTTCGTTCATACTACAGTTAGAAAATTCTAACATAAAATAAAATAAACAAGAATAATTATGCTGAACCTAAATCTACTACATTGTCATTAGATAACTTACATATGTTAGAGGCGAGAAGGTTTTTCACAGAGTCTGAATATAAGCTAGAGTGGCCACACATGCAAGAAACAACAGCCAGCATGCCTTAGTGAAGCAATAAAAAGAAAAGACAAAACACCAACATTTTGCATTGGAAGCCAGGAAAATCTACGGCAGAACTTGATTTGAGTAAAATATATTAGAAATAGAATCTGCTAAAAAAAATTAAAAAATGAATACAGAAATGATTTCTATTATTTGCCTAGAAGAAAGCTACAAATATACTTTTATACAATTACTTCAGTTGATCACAATATAGAGCAACTATAAAATATTGGAAAAAAAACATTAGTTTTTTCCTGCCCTCTGGGTCAACAGAAAAAAATGTCCATTTCAGTTTATATGTAATATTTGAAAGTTGCTATCGTATCTTCTCTCAGTCATCTTTTCTACTGGGTTGACTCTTTAAGGCTTGACTTCCAGATACTTCACCATTTTGGAAGTCCTTCTCTGAACTTGTTCTCATTTGTGACCATCCTTTTTGAACTGTGATGCCCATAACTAGACACAGTATTCCAAATGGGATCTGACCAGGGCAAGAGTAGAGTTAATAATTACTTCCCATGATCTGGACTCTATTTTGTTAATGCATCCTAAAATAGCACTTGCCCTTTTAGTAGCAGTGCCCCACGGCTGGCTGAATTTAACTTGTAATCAACAAGAACACTCAGATCCTTTTTACACGTATTACTGCCAAGCAAGATCTTCATCATTCTATACATTTTTCCTATCTAGATTTAGAACTTTAATTTTCCTGCCCACTAAATTTCATTCTATTAATTCCATTCAATTAATTCCATTCAGCCTAACTGCTCAAGATTGTCTAGATTTTTTGAGTCTTCTTTCATCTAAACTCCTTCTCCTCCTCCCAGTTTGGTATCATCTATAAATCTGGTAAATATTCCCTAAACAATCTCATCCCAGGCATTAATAAAAAAATTAGTTGAGCAGCACAGAGACTAGGACTGTGCTCTCTGACACTTCACTTGATACTACCCTCCAAGCAGAAATGTTAATGATCAGTCTTCCAAGAAGTCATTCAAATCAACTGTGGGCCTAGCTAACATTTAACTCATATTTTACTGTTTTATAAATGAAATATCATGTGGTACTCTGTTGAAAGCTTGCCAAAGTCTAACCTCACTAAGACATTGTACATTATGTCTACAAAGTTAGTAACTCTATCAAAGAAGGAAACGAAGTTAGACTCACATGATTTATTTGTGGAAAACCCATGCTGACTCCTGTTAATTGTAGCATGCCTATCCTAGACTTACAAACACAGCTGTAAAGAGAGCTACTTTAAGAAGGTATCAACAGCTGCCTAGTCCTAGTGAGTAGTGTTCAGCACTTCCAGAATTGTCTGTTCAGACACAGGCCACACTCCTAATGAGAGGGAGACTGTTGACTTTTTTTAGCCAATCAAATTTAATATAATATAATAAGTATGGAATTAAAAAAAATAAAAATGAAAGATGGGAGAAGCATTGGGGGTTATGACTGAAGGAATTAGTTCAGAAATTTGCAAATAGAAATCCATGAGGGAGAATTTGAAAATAATGAGCAGAATATGATAAATTGATACTGTTTAATTGAAAAAGGTGTTAGTGTCTGAACAATTTAGTATGAGTAAGTCTGTCCATGACAACCAGAAGGGAGATTTTCTAGAAGAAAATCCTACTATCTATGTAGATACTATCTGGCTTCGATTATTTGTCATTTTCAAAGAAAAAGCTAGTAATCCACACTTCTTAAAAGCAAAGTATACATTTTTATTAGCCTCTTACCTCCAGATGGTTGTCTACTTTTACGTGGAGATCGAGGTTCCCTCCGATAAGGATCATTAGAGCCATACAATTCAATAGTGCCAAGGTTTAAAAGCATGGTCTTTTGAATGTAATCAACCATTGCAATACCATTACAATTACCAAAAACTACTCTGGAAAAGAGTTATTGGAAAAAACATATTTCAGATGAATGTTTTCCACCGATATCTTAATTTTCCAATATGTACATTTAGACTAAAAAAGTAACTGAAAAATAACTTTAATAATAGTAACATGGATTTATTTTAAATATCTGAATATCAGCCTCTTCCTCAAGGTTTCCTGCTCTTATTACATTCTGATTCTCTTACTCTCTCATCAAAGATTTTAATTTTTGCAAACACTTTCCTTTAGCTAGAGCTCCAGAATATACAGTTTCATTATTATCAGTTTTTCAGACATTCTACTTTTTGACTAAAACATAGCAACATATCAAACCAATAAATATTTGATTACAGCCATAGATTTTGACAACAACCTTTCATTGTTTTATATATATATATATATGTGTGTGTGTGTGTGTGTGTATGTATAATATTCCTTTAATATTAACTTTCACATTGGCTGCTTAATTTATTAAACAGCAATAACTTTAAAAATACAGACAAAATATTAATACATTATTATAATGCTATGATATGGGAATATATTGGTTGACATTTTCTAGACATGTAAACAGTTTCACAAAATTAATCATTCATATAAATGAACAGACACAACACCAATCAAGTTGGGCAATATGAATAAATACTATTCATAATACACAAAAGAACGACATTTTATCCCATACAATTATGGTACTTGTGAATTGAGGGGCTTCTTACATTCTCTGATTTAAAAAAAAGAGAATATTTAATAGATAGCAATGGACAAAGATGCAAATAACTGAGGCATCTCTGCTGAAATGTCTTTGAAGATTAGCCAGCAGTTAGGATTGCTTATCTAGTGATTTTTAACTCTTTCTCTAGTGCTTTAAACAGGCCTTTCCTTTTTTCCCTGTACTGTAGATATTCCCCTCATGTTATTACCATTCAGTTTTGTTCCCTTTCTTTCTCTTTCTCTTTCCCTTCCCAGTACATACAGTTACACTTTCCTCTTCATCTTACATCAATCATACTTTTTTAAAATTTCAATTTTTAAACATTTGTTCTGTAAGGAAAATATATGTACATCTTATTATTCATGAAAGAATGATTGGCAGATATAAATGTGGGTTTAATTAATTTTACAAAGGTGTGCCTTATTTTAAAAGCAATTAATCTTTTCTGGAAAAAATGCCATACACACCTTACATCAATAGTTATTTCTCCCATTAATTATACAGAAATGCAATAGGTTGTTATTATAATTAAGAGGACTCTAGACTAAGACTACAGCACTACTGTAATATATACCAGTAGATTAATACAGCTGTATATAACCTTAAAGTACCTGATAAAAAAATACTGAGTTCATTTACTATTTGTGTGAGATAAAATATTGAGTTCATTTTCTAATATAGTATCTGAGTGAGATAAAATATAAAACCAGTTTACTTACAATCCATAGGAAGAGTTGATTGCAAGACTTGTTATTTGCTGAGGAGGTTCACCACTCACCCATACTAACTGGATAACTAGCTCGGTCTGGTATCCTGGAGACTGTTTAAGGGGAGAATTTTTAACTCTGCAACATAAATGAAAAGTGCATTAATACTTAGCCTTGTGAAGTCTTTTTCAAAAGATATATATTTCACTATTGGTTTTACATATTTCTGCACGCTAAAGCAGCTGTAAATATTTACTGAGAAATAGCTCATTGATTTGAAGATTCTTTAAACATCCACAAGCAAACATTTAGAGCAAAGCATACAATTGTAAACATTTAATTCTTAAAAATGCTCTCTTTTTGAATTTTTATCTATTCTTGTATTTATTCGGTTTTTATCCCACCTCAATCTTACACTCTCAGATGTTACAATAAAACATTAAAAGAATGAAAACAAAAAATTTCACAAGGCTCAGAGGTCGCCTAGTCAGATATGATCAATAATATCAAAAGCTGCCAAGAGGTTTAGAATGGCAAAGGGAATTGAATGCTGTCTCAGTTTATATAATAGCCTTAGCCCAGATTGAAGAAAGTCGTTTGTTTCAGTGACATTCCCCAGAAAATGAATATTGGAAGTCGCACAATATTTATGCTAGACTATGGCATAGAGAACGCCTAAGAAGCATTCTCTTTGGCAAGAGTAGTGTTTATTGCCTTCTTCTAGGCAGCCAAATCTAAGGAGGTACTAACAGGTTCATGGATCCACTTATTGTTCCTTTAACCACCCCTCACAACTCTGTCCACTTCCTCAGAACAAACAGTACAAAAGGAATTCCAGAGAGCAAGGCAAAATAATATCCAGTTATTACCACAGACACTGCCTTTAGAGATGCACGACTATGGTGAGTCTGAGTAATTTTGTGAACAAAGTATTGTGTAAATTGGTCACAGCATCCAGGAAGGAGAGGTCTCTGTTGACACTTTCCTCAGAAATCAATAGAATCCATTAGGTGCCTGGGATGAGCCATTCAAATAATCTTGCCATCCTATAGAGGTGACTATAACTGTAACTAAGTAATAATATGATCTGACCATAACAATAGGGTATCATATCCCTTTTAGTTTCAGATGATATAACATCAGTCCAAGGCAAATATGAAATCTGAGGTATGACATGTTAAGTATACATGTTAGGCCATAGATGACTTGAGGTATGATTGTAGAGGCCAAGAATTCCAAAGCCTTGTCAGAGTCGTCCCCTAAAGCAGGGAAGATGAAGTCATCCAGCATCAACAAGTGATAGTTCTACACCACTACTCCTTGTGTGTTCAGATTCTGAAGCTGACTATATTTTAATGTTCTAACTAAAACAATATGTGACAAAATACACTGAAGTATTTCCATCAGCTTAAGCACTCAAGATAAGCAATGCCCATTATTTAGAATACACTATTATACTTACTTTAAACATGGGACATTATCACGAAGTCCATCAGAGGAGCTACTGCTAGTGGAGGGATGAGACTGGGGGATGATGGATTGAGGATTGGAACCTGTGCCTGGAGTAGGTAATGGTGGCATTTGCTCAGGATCAGGAGATTCTATATAATTTATTTCATACAACAGCCGTATTTCAAGCATCTGTGAATGAGAATGAAAAAACACAAACTTGATAACAAGAATTTAAAATTAGTGACGCATTCTCTTAAAGACAAATAACTGATATTGTCAATATCCTGAAGCTGAAATGCATCCATCAAACTATTACAAAAACACAGCAGGTATTTTATGAAGATGTCACCCATGGCTCTAACTTCCATAAAGACAGACATTAAAGAATGCTACTTTTAAATTTGAGTACTAGAGAGCTACATACAGGGCAAATGCTTCTAGGTGATGTCATTAAATATTAACACCAGTACTTTGAGCTGCTACTAAAAGCTTACAAGAAACCAGAATAGATGACTCTGAAATAACAGGAGATTTTGGCTCATCTTTGTCAATTAAGCTAATTCCAGCACTCCATATCACTGGAACTTCTATATCATGTTCCCAAGCCTGAGGCAGTAATCAAATATTGCTGCTAGACAGCCAGAACTAGCTCAGCATCCTACTCTGGTTAAAGAATCATTGTATTTCTAACTCTTGTCATTCAACACCTAAGAGACTCCATAAGCATTTCCATCTAGAATAAATGACAGCCAATCAGATTTTTATACTGTATCTTCTTATACTGAAATCCTACCGTAGTCTCCATCAGGGCCATAAACCTAATCAAACAATCAATAATAGAATAAACAAATTTCCTGGACATGATAAAAATGAACTGACAAAACTATAACATTTCTCAATTGAAGGCAGCTACAGATAATTAGGACACGAATTTGGATTGCTAAGCAATGTTGTCGTAAAGTGCAATTTCATGCAACCATGTCGCTTAGTGACAGCAATCCTGGCAGTCTCTGTTGCCGTCATTAAGCGAGGATTGCAATTCATTTACCTCCTTGTGACTTTCAGCAAGCAAAGTCAATGGGGAAGCTGGCAGGAAGTTGCAAGTCCAAGGGTGCTCAGAAGCAAGCTGGCTGGTGGCTGCTGTGATACAAGTGCAGCCGGGTAGTGGGTGATACTCCAGAGTGTGGAAGAGTGCACAGATGACTGCAACAGCCTGGCAAAAGCATGTCTGAAAGTGGGGTGAGTACAGGACGGTGGGCAGATGGATGCTGTATCCTGGAATGAGTTCAATCATCTGTGCGGAGGGTGGGAAAGTAGCAGGAGTGGGAATGACTTATAGGAGCTACTTATATCCTTTCCTACTGATATTCCCATTGAGTCTGATTATAATAAATTACAGGGAAGGTCACAAATGACAATCATGTGACTGTGGGATGCTGCAACCATCATGAGTGTGAGCTGGTTGCCAAGTGGCCAGATCATAATCACATGACCACAGCAATGCTGGGACAACCAGAACTTTACAGACAGATTGTAAATACCATTTGTTCAGCACCATCCTAATTTTGAACAGTTGTTGAATGAGTGATTGTTAACCAAGGACTACCTGTACTAAACTTTCTATCCCACAGGTACATAGAGATGCCAGAGGGCATAAGGGGAAAAATAGATAGGACCTAATGATTTCCTGTGACTGAGCTGTAAGGTAAAAGAAATATTTCACAGGCATGATTTAATTGTTAAATTTATCAAATTTGATTCAATTGTACTTGTATTTGTAATGAATAAGACAACTTATTTCCCAGTCCTAGGAAAGTAACCACAAACATAATTGCCTCTTTAATACACTTCAATCTGAAGAACTGAGGGAAAAAAATTATGCAAGTTAGCATTGTTACTATATTTTCACTTTTGAAAAATAGAGATCTTGATAACAATAGATATGAATGTTAAGTGAATGCCACTTAAGTAGAAATGAATTTAAATGAATGCCATTACCGGAATAACTTCTGTTGTTATTTCTTGTTTGCTGAATCTGTAAACAATGACATGTGCAGAAACTCCTGCTATGCACAGCATCCTGCTTTCTGGACACCATGAGATGATCTGAATGGCATATGGATCTTCATCTACTATGTCAGTGCTTGGCCTATCTTCTTTATTTCGAGTTTTTTCAAATACTTTAGCTGTTTTTAATTTGTATAGTACTTGCAAAGTTACTAGGAATAAATTAAGAAATAAACTTGGTTATGTGTTTAAATGAAATCATTTTGAGATTATTTCTCCATTTAGAAATAGGACTATTATTCAAGGGATGCAATTCTGAAACAGAGAATAGGGAATATCATTCAAACAATGCAATTCTGAAACAGAGGTTATATTTCAGGATGTTTAAGTTTCATTAATATTGATTGACATCAAATATCAATGCACAGAAAGAGCTGTGCCTGAGTTGAACTTATTGTGAGAAAGATATTACACCTTACAATCTCTCTAATCTGAATCTCAAATATACCTTTTAAGAAAAATAAAGGATTTTCAACAACATGAATTGTTAAACATGAGTACTAAATTTTATATATTACAAGAATTGTTAATTATGATATGGCACTAAAATAGAATGCATAATCAAAAATTGTTGAGTTTTAAAAAATTGTCCTATTCAAAATAGACAACTTGTCACAACTAATTTAAAGTATATTCATTTCAACTGAATCCAAGCAAGACTGATATTAATATTTAATATTCAAACAAATAAAGAAAAAATGAGACAAGTAATGTCATTACTATGCCATTCGTATTATGATGTTCTTATAACAGCTTTTACATGTTAAATGGCTTTTTGGGTGTGTGGGGGAGTAAGAATCTCACTGAAAGTGGCAAATCACTCACTTGCAGAAGCATCCCAAAACTTGACCGATCCATCTGCATGCCTATTAAAATATGAAATGTTTTTAAAAGTATTTTTAGAAGTTGAAGAGTAGTGAGATTTACTTAGTTATGCTGAATTTATATAACAATTGTACATCTTTATATAGTTACTGATTTCTTAGTATTGACATGTTATTAGTTCAACAATATAAGCAAATTATTGCTCTTAAAGACTTAGATGCAATATTATAAGTATCTTTGTAATCTGAAGAGGAATTAGATTTGGCTTTTTCTTTTCTTCCAACCTAAGTCTGGGGAAAACTTTTTTTTATCCCCGTGAAATATAGATGTTGAATGTTGAGATTTAACTTTCTTTAAATGCAAAAAGAATCCCCCTTTTTTATACCATCTTAGAATCTAGAAGAATTAGTTGTGTTTGGTCTCATTAATCATTTAACAGTTTGGAGCAATCTGTAGAGTAGGGCAAATCAAGGCTACAATCTTAATGCTTACTAGAGAATAAGCTCAAATGAATTCAAACAAAGATTATTTTTAAATTGCACAAGAAGTCAATCCTATTTGTATTGTTAGCAATTCTATTTTTTTTTAATATAGTTGACTGATCAATGGAATCTATTAAAAGAAATAAACGTAACACATACATTATGACCAAGATTTTCAATATGTAGTGATGTTCTGTTTGGCATCTACTATTTTATAACTTACCCAGTAATGATAATCTCTGGATAACTCTGTGTGACCAAACCCCAATTTCCACCATTGATAGGCCATTCCTATTAAAAAATAATTGATTAAATCATAATAACAATTGCCTACCAATATATAAAGAACAGTACTTCAGTATATGATGTTAACACTTTTTTTTTTACCTTTTTACTATAGCCTTGACGCTTTTGTCGTGCACCCACTGAATAAAGTGCTGGAATAAGGTCTACAGGGCAATCAGCAAAATATTCGCAACAAGTGACTGGAGATTCATGTATATTCAAGGGATATGGATTCTCAAATATAGGATACCTTTAATGAGGTGTTGAAAAGACAAGGATTGTTATTTTTTACATGTTAAATTTGATACTATTAAAATTGTTTTTCAGTGATAAAAATATTAAAAGAATAATGAATACAATAGAAGAAGAAATATAGCACTTGAAGAACACTTGAAGCATAATCACTTACACCATTACTAGTGTTATATATTGATTTATAGTAGTTTGATTCATATGTGTGTTTGTTCACTGGTGTATGTGTAGCTATGTATATTATACCTTGTGCCAAGGATTTGGAATTTGTAAGAAAATATGTGTATGAAAAATGGGAATACAAGAGATCTATTAAAAGTATATCACAGAAAGGTGATACAAGATTTTATTGCAGAAAATTTCAGTTAATGAAATACATTAAAAATGTAAGCTTAGAGATTTCTAAGAAGGCTCAACAAAGAGAAAGATCCTCAAGACTGGTTTTGAATTCTGCGGTGGTACTTTCCACGTGTGTGAATAAATGCAAATTTTAAGTTCAGAAAGCGATATTTAGATAAAATTAGAATGTCCATAGCTATAGAAATAAGTTCACTAAATTTAATGATGCCAAAACATCATTAAAACCTTTTTCTTCAAGGAGTCCAATAAACCTAGTTCATAAAAAATTGACCACTATAGAAACAGTATATTGTTAAACATGAATAAGAAAATAAGCAAAAAATTGGTAACTCCATATTACATTTTTATATCTTACCCATTTTGTGCAAGGTCAATAACTACTAAATCTTTTTCTAGGAGAACAACCACAGCATATGGCTCTTGGAAATCTAAAGAAGAGATACAAATATTCAAAGAAAGCCAATTAATAACTCACATTTGGTAAATATTTAGCCACTGTTGATTTCACACAAAGACTGTAATTCGACACCAGTAAAGCATTGACATACAAGAGATTATTTCAATTTGAATATTGTGAATAAATGTCAGAAAATATCAGAATAATTCATGTTTAGTATTTTACTTACTCGTATATTTTGTATCACTTTTACCAAAACTTTATTACTAATTTTCAGTAAAAAATCCCTAAACAGTGTAACATTAATAAAACAATTAAAAACAATTGAAACTAGTCAAAATGATCATAAATAACCACTAATATAAAAATCCAGCCATATATACATCTAACAAATCAAGAAAAAATGAACTCGTCAAAACCTCAAAGAAAACTGATGGTTTTGCTGATCCTTGGCAGAAAGGATTAAAATCCTTTCTAATAAGGAAAACTGATAAGTTTTGATAAGTTTGCACTGATAAGGCAAAGCAGAAGAATGTAAGTCACAATATTCTTAAAAGAATATAAGATGAATGCAAGTCACAATATAACTTGCATTCTCCTCTTGGCCAAATGCTAGGTCCAGTGGTGGGTTTCTACTGGTTAGCCCCGGTTCGGATGAACCGGTAGTGGCGGCGGCGGGAGACTCCGCCCACCCACCCGGACGTCATCACGGACGCTCTGCGCATGCGCAGAAGCGCAGCATGCGAGCGAAGCAAGCGCACGCGCCTCACAGTTCCAAACCAGTAGCGAAGGTAAATGGAACCCACTACTGGCTAGGTCCCTCTGCTTGTCTGCCTGATAATCACATGGACTAAAAGAAGTAACTCTGATAGAAAATTGCAAGCAGCACTGAAGCTGTGCAGAGTGGGCAAACTGATACAACTAAGAAAAGCTTTCAAAGAGTTCACAGGAAAATTCTGGGTATTCCAAAAGTTTTCATTCCAACATATCTCTTCCTAGTTTTCCTTGGATCCATTCTGAAATTAACCAGATTCTTCTATTTTTAATTTTAAGAATCTGGATCATATTTTCCAAACCACTCAATTTAGACATTCCAAATATCTCTCCCATTTCTCTGTAAGGCCTTCTTAGCAATTTCCCAAACACTTTTCTCCATTCCAATTATATGCTTATCAATGGAAGAATTAGAAATAACAGATGTGACTCACTTTGGATCTGAAAGTGCTTCTCAGGGGCCATGGGTACAGACACTGTACCTGGCCCTGTTTTAAGAAGCTGCAATGTTTTCTGGTTTAGATAGTAATTGTGCAATTTCAGGAGAGCACATTTTAGTGTGCAACAATATGCAGCCATCCACTCCACAATATCCACTCTTCAAGTATCTCTCTTCCCTCCCCCATTCTTCTCTACCAACTTCAGTAAGATTGAACTCAAGCTCAAAAGTGGTGAAATTACCATCTCATTTACTAATAGAAAATTAGAGAAAGCTATTTTATAAATGAAATCAGAAGAGAATGAAAAATGCAAAAATATTCAGGGCAGCTTCAGAGGATAAGAAAGGTTGTTCCTCACCATTTAGCATAAGTTTGATGCTGCCCAATGTGCTATTTGATTTAACAGTACAGAGATAGTTATTCTTGAAAAAAGAATACTTGCTCTCAACTCCAAATCCCAAAAGTGAAATTCGAAAAAGATCATGACAAATATGATTTTATTCATATATTTATTTATAGAATCTATATAGCTGCCCATCTTATGTACCATTACCATAAGCAGTCTATAAACAATAATAAAAATAGCAGGAAAAAAGCAGGAAAAAGAGCATAAAAACTCCTGTTTCCTTAAAAAAAAAAACAAAAAAACCACCAACCCCACTAACCCACAAATAACTTTACTGGGTCCAAGTACCATTATCCCAGTGCTAATAAGATAAGCCCAGTCTTCAAGACTTTCTAGAGGGCTATAAGGGTAGAGTTCAACAGTACTATTGTTTTCTATACAATTTGGTTGAAGACAATTTAGAAAGTGTCCAGAAGAAAATTAGACTCAAAGATAAAGCATTAATCTAGGAAAGATCCAAGACATCTTACACCTAATATCTATTCAGCAGTTTTCAAATAAATTGAACAAGAGCTCCCATTATTCTAAAACAGCGTTGTCATATTAAATAGAAATAATTAGAATTACAATCCTAAACATCTGGACAATAGTATGATTTTCATAGATGATTGCAAAAACATTTATGTATGATATTATCAGAAACCTATAGAAATTAAAAATGACAGTGAATGTGCATTATTACCCAGATGGTTATAATGTGTAATCTTAACTCTGTATCAATTAACCCATTGCCCTTTTCCAAAAATCTTTTTGTAAGATGTTAATCTAATTAAAAATCTCTTTATACGATGTTAATCTAATTATTTTAACTGTCTCACTGTTCTAACAAAACAAATTATCAAATTAAATCTATGGATGATACTATTCATACATATACTTCTATAGTCACTATTTTGTGATCCACTTAAAACATTGTTTTACTTTTTTAATCTATTCATTTACTATTTTTTAAAATTGATATAAGGATTTTCCTTCTGTTACGTAGATTTCTTCCACCATTTTGATTGCAATAATCACTTAGAAATTGGCTCACTTTGTAAATAACTTGGAAATTAGGAATAACCAAATAGTTGCAAACAATTAAAATTCATTTATGACTTTCTCTGATGCACTTTATCTATTTTCAACCTTATCACCATGGCAGTAATTATTGTACAGTAGGCTGATGGGTGAAGATATTTCTGTAAGGGGAAAATTGGGTAAATATCTGAACAATTTCATAGCCTATAAGGTTGTAAGTCTGATGTTGTAAACTGCCCAGAGTTTATATTATAAGTCGCCCAAAGTCACCTTGCTGTGAATTGGGTGGCAAACAAATTTATTAAATAAATAAAAATAAATCTAAACTGAATATGCTATTTTACATAATTTAGTTGTTTTCAGAAATGTTGGAACTTTCAGAATTGCAAGCTAACAAGCTCTGGAGTTTAGTTCCAATATTCCTGCTAGATGTTGAGTTAATAAATGCTGTTAATAAAGAAAATAATGAAGGAATGCTGGAATTATAGAACATAGGAAAAGAAAAATAAAGAACCCACCACTAGGGTATGGAGTTTCACACAGAGTTAGAAAATCTACTATCGAGTAATCCATTTCTAGAACAGCAGTGCTCTTTCCATGCATAACAGTTAAACAGGGTCTTCTTCCGACAGTGTCATATGATAAGCCACCTGACAAGATGATAAAAGGCTCTCTGAAAATCAAGACAAATAAATAGTTAAGACAATGAAAGATAACATTAAAAAACATGGAACACTGTTGGATTTAGTGGAATAATATATTAAGAACTCTGTGTGCTATGCCTGCTTGTTATACAACAATATAAGGCTTACCATATGGACTGGACTGGACCGTATTAAAACAAAAACATTGAAAAAATTGACAGCGCAGTGAGTTATGAACAATTAATGGATACTTTTTTTAAAGACATCTCTTTCAATTAGAGCAGTTGAAGAATGTTATGGATTTATGTCTTCATTTAAAAGTTTTGTACAGCTGCCTTAAACATATCTTATGTAACATAACCCTGGGTAACTCAGAAGCAATAATAAAACAATAAAAGCAATAGTAATTAAAACAAAAGGAAAAGGAAATCCTAGTGCCCAAACATAGCACATTCCACCAAACTCAAATAAACTGTAGGGATTCCCTGGGCTTCATATGTCGGTCAAGGATTGAGCACTCCTTTATCAAAGAGGGCCTCCACATAAAATGTACTAAACTCATTAAAACGATTGGTTCTATCCACTATCCCATTAATATATTTCCATCCATGAAATGTAATTTGCTCTTTTTCTGTAATTCCCATGCATAAATAAATTTGGGAACATCACATTTGGGGACATAATATAAAGTTCCAGAGATGTTAACAATTTTGATGGTGATATATTTATAAATGTTTGTATATTTTAAGTGTATAAATTTTGATTTTTTTTTACTGTATAAAACTGAAGAACTCAGGAATACAGAGTTATTTCTGCATTTTGAATGCTTATTAAATATTTTTATACCTGTTTGACACATCTAAATTGCAAAATGTAGGCTGGATTCAGAAAGAAGAACAACAAAAAAAGAGTCCTTCCATTTATAGGAAGGCTTCAGTTCAGGGAACATTTTAGATGCCGTAAGGGAGATCTAACTTTTATCTGTTTGCCTTTCCTCTGAGGCCTCCTATATTTGGAGGGACAGAGGATTGTTTCACACAGTGTGGGAGAAGTTGCAGTAATATGCAGAAAAAAATAAGGAATTCACTGAAGTTCCCTGCTTTTTTTCTTCTGATGGAATATTCCATCAAAGCACTCTGTCCAGGACAAATCTGGACCATATACTCCATCTTTAGACACAGTAAATATTCAAGTCATTATTAAATAACTGTGGCCCAATTCTTACCCAATTCTAGTTGTTTTGTATTCCACTTTAAGAATAGGTTTACAGGGTTCTGGCTTCTTTCCATCTTTGACCTGCTTCCCTAAAACAAAATATTGCCTTATTTTTATTTAAAATTGATTTGAAAGTTATCAAATTCTTAGAAATTATATTACAATCTTAACAATATATCCATGTATTAGAAAAGCAATATGTTCCATATGTTAGAAAATGTTGTTTCAAGATTAATTATTCACACAGCTTAACGCTCATGCAAAAGACTTACTGAGAACAATCATCCCTATTCTCAACTTCTCAGGGTAATTCCTTATTGTTAGAGTGGATGGGAAATTGAAATTAGATGGGAGGTGGTGGCTAGGTGTTCCTAAAACTTTGATGGAGCATCACTGCTAGTGAATACTATAGCAAATACAGATAAATACAGATACTCCTCGATTTATGGCCGTAATGGAGCCTGCCCATTACAGTCATAATGTTAATTGAATCACTTTAAACAATTGAAACCTATCCCTCCTCTCCCCAATGCATTCATTAATCAAATGCAAGGACCGTTAAGAGCACATGAAGTACTTCGGGGGAGGGGGGTAGTGCAGGAGAAGACCACCTGCTTCTGGCAACCCAAGGCCTTCCTGCACTGAGGCCTGAGATATCTCATTCTCCCCTCAGGGCGCCCCTTAACTGCTTCGGCCTTCTCCGCATGTACTTTTCAAAGATTGGCAGAGCTCAGGGCTACATGGTAGAAAAGATTAGGTTAGATTAGAATTCTTTATTGGCCAAGCGTGATTGGACACACAAGGAATTTGTCTTTGGTGCCTATGCTCTCAGTGTACATGAAAAGAAAAGATACATAAAAAGATACATAAAAAGAAAAGTGGCCTTGTTCTCAGATGCAGGGGAAGCTGTTTTCTTTAGATCTTCTCTCCCCCTTTGCAAAAGGAGATGAAGAATAGAAGCCTGCAGGGGCAAAGGGGATGGAAACTTGCGCCCCTGCAGGCCTCCATTCCCCGCTCCAAAAGCTTTTGCAAAAGGGGATGGAAGCCTTTGGGGATAAGATCTTGTGATCTTGTAGACCTCTGTTCTCAATGCCAAAAGCCTTTTGTGAAATGGATGGAAGTCTTTGGGGGCGAGATCTCATGCTCCTGCAGGCCTCTGTAATCTGTGTGAAAGGAGACAGAAGGGCGGTTAAGAACACAGGATCTAACCAAAACAGCTTCACCAGTATCTGAGAAGACAGACGCTTTTCAGCCATGTGGTCCTGAGCTCTACAGACCTATGAAAGGTAAGTGAGCGATTGGTGACAGGATGGGGAGGAACCGGTGCCCTAGAATAGCAGGGAGGGGGAATAGGCAGGGGGCACACTGCAGTGTCTCTGCAGTCAGTCTTAAGGATGAACAACTGTCTTGATGCTGCAATATTCATAACTTCAGGACTGGGTCAAAAGTACTTTTCGGGGTAGTGTTGTAACTTTGAACTAACGCTAAGTGAACTGCTGTGACTTGAGGACTACCTGTACTTCCCATCTTTCAGATAGTCTTTGCTAAATAGAGTACGTAATGGAAACAATGAGCAGGAAAATCTGTTTAGTCCAGTTTTGTTATAAATGTTTAGAAATGGAGTCATCCCCATGTATTTTATAAGGAATGAGCATTTATCTAAAATAACCTTCAGTAATTGACACTTACTCAATTGAATAGAATTTAATATAACCTGTACTTGGAAAATGGCAAAGAATAAATAATCCTTTTTTGTCACACTAACACTATATTTCAATAAAGATTTTACGTATAAGGACCAAATTAAAATCAGTATTAGTATTTAAACACAATGAAATATTGTAACACTCTTATATTGTAGTAAAGACCTACAACCTAATTTTGAATCATATTTGCTTTTAATTTTTAAAAAGTCAAATTAGGTTTAACAGTAAAAAAATGTAAAGCAAGACTGGCCATATGCAAATGGTGATTGCTGTTATTACTTACACTAATCTATGTATCTGATAAGACACTGAAAAATCTTTTTCTACATATAAGAATATACAAATATTCTGTAACAATCTAGGCACATTTATTTATTGTAGGCACAATATGGGAGCAAATTCAATAGTATTTACTTCCAGATATGTATAGAAGTGTAACCTAAAGTATAGTGTACCAACATATTAAATACAAACACATACACTGTGAACTTACCATGGGGAGTGATTGTCTGCAATGGCTTAGTAGGGTTCCTTACATTCCATATAGTCAAAGTGCCATCTGAATGGCTACAAATAAATTGCTTTCCTTCGTGATGCCAAGCTACAGAATGAATTGCCTGAGCAAAACAATAATAATTTAAAATATTAAGAAATATAAAACAGCATGGAGTCACAGGATTATGGTAGCAGTTTTTCTGAGAAACATATTAAGAGGCACAAGTTACTGTGGCTGCAGCTCACGTCATAAGATGGATCTGATGATGTGAATGCAGCTCACAAATGCTTACTTATTTTAACACAATCTGTTAGTCAGAAAAAGTGCTGCCAAATTTTTCTCACTGCAGACTAACATGGCTTTTCTATTATAATATCTAAAATTAAGCATGGAGGAAACTTAACAATAAATTGAACATAATATGCATGCATATGTATATAATATGCTTAAATACCCCAATGCAGTTAAATTTGGCATAAAACAATATTTTAATATAAAATTAATTCAAAAGGAAAAGTCTCCACATTTAAAGAACACATGTATTATTTATGCAGCTATATCAGTTATATCATTTAATGTCATTTGAGTTAATCATTTAAACTATTCTAATGCAAATATTTTACACTGGTGAAAATTAGAAAAATAAACCTATATTCATATACAAATGGTTATTTATCACAGCCTGATAGACTGCAGCATATTGCTTACAGTTAAATATTACCACCTCAGTTTTACATTTGTAGATCATCAGAAAATTATAATAGCCTGGTATATTTTTATTTTTGCAGTAATATATTTGCCCTCCCCCACCCCACGTAGCTTCTGAAAGATGTTTTTAGTTAGTTGTTAAGATCATTATATGCAGACTTACTTCATCTTGGAAACCAACTTTTAAAATCTTTCTTATATTATGAATTTAAGAATTTGATGTATCAATTATAACTGCATTATGTGATTATCTATGAAGCACTTAGTTCATAAAACTCATAAAACGCTTAATTAGAAAGTCATAGTATGTTAAACACACACACAGTTCATCAACCTTTATGTATAATTGGAAAATAGGCTGATTTTATATAGCAAAAAGCAACCTGATATATACTACAGGGAGAATCATTGTAGAAAAGAAAATCTGCAGCTGAATAACATTTGAATGTTATTTTAATAAAGTTCTGAACAAATCTACTTTCTAAATGTATTAAAATGATTACATTAATTAAACCATAACATATAAAATATGTAATATATTTACTACTAGTCTTAAACTGAAGATTACCAATGTTTAACAGGACAAAATGGCAACAATTTTTATTAGCAGCTAGAATCAACTAATGCAACAGAATTCTCAAAATACTATATGTGGAACAAGATGCAGTTTGGACAACTAAAACACTGATATTGTTAAAAATCAGGAAAGAAGCATCACAAAGTTTTCAGTCTTCTTCACAAATCTGTAATATGACTTTAAACATGCAGTTTTTTTTAAAAAAACACCTTTTTTCTAAAGCCACAGATTCTTTACATAGTACAATCATTTTAAGAATATTTTTGATATGCAACTAATTCAGCTGAGATATGCCTTAATAGATCCAATATTCCTGAAACACTACATTTGACCATGGAATACTAGTATTTATAAGCAGTCTGTCTTCTCAGGAAATCCTATCCCTAAAGTGGTCTCTATAAGAAATCCCAGATTTTGTAACCTACTAGTACAGGGGTGTCAAACTTGTGGCCCATGGGCCACATGTGTCACATGCCCACCCCCATTTTAGTGAAGGGACAGTCACAATATATCACATGATAATGTGACGCCGCGACTCTGATACCCTTGTACTAATACATTCAAATTTCATAACTATATAACCTCCAAACTACTACTATAATAGAGTCATGTGAAAAAGTACACACTTTTGAGTTCTATGGTATGTATCAGGATATACTAAAGATCATCTGGTCCTTAGCAGTTCCTAAAAGTAGGTAAATACCTCAGATGAACACCACCACATGACATATTATATGATATCATAATTTGTTTTACAAAAACTTTCAAGTGCCTTGTGGAATCACTCACCATTGCTTTGTGGACTAGCATTGGTCTGCTTTTGGCTGGACTTAACTGTGACAGTTCTGGATTTTTAGTGAAGAGAATTGCTGGTGAATATTAATAAACCCACTAAACCATTGTTATGTGTGCATGTGAGTGAGTGGGACAGAACAATGATAGTACAATTAGAAAAAAATTGAACAGGTATGGTTTGTTTGGAAGGGTTGCCAAGAGAAAGCCTCTTCTCTCTAAAAAGAACATGGCAGCATGGCTTAGGTTTGCAAAGTTGCATCTGAAAAAATCACAAGACTGCTGGAACATTGTCCTTTGGACAGACGAGACCAAAGTGAAAATGTTTGGCATAATGCACAGTGTCACGTTTAGCAGCAAAAACGAAACCCAGCACAAACATCTCATACCCAATTGTCAAGCTCAGTGGTGGAGGGGTGATGATCTGGACTCACAGGACTTGGATTTCTTGCAGTGATTGAGTTGATCATGAATACCTCTATATACCAAAGTATTTTAGCGTCAAATGTGATGCCATCTAACCGACTACTAAAGGTTGGCTGACGTAATGCAACAGGACAACAATCACAAGCACAACAGCAAATCTACAACAGAATGGTTGAAAAAGAAAATAATTATGGTGTTCCAGATCTCAACCTGATTGAAATGCCATGGTAGGACCTCAAGAAAGCTGTGCATAAACCAATTCTCCCAAACTTCAATGAATTGAAGCTATGTTGTAAAGAAGAGTGGGCCAAAATTGCTCCACAACAATGAGGGAGACTGATAAGTCATACGGAAAATAGTTACTTCAAGTTATTACTGCTAAAGGTGGTTCTACAAACTATTGAATCATTAAGGTGTACTTAGTTTTTCACACATGGCTTCTCCATTTTGGCTTTCTTTTTGTAAAATAAATGATGACATGGTAATAACATGCCATGTGCTATTGTTCATCCAAGGTTGTATTTACTTACTTTTAAGAACTGCTAAGGATCAGATGATTTTTACTATGCCAATACACAAGACCAAAGAACTCAAAGAGAGGGTGTACTTTCTTTTTCACACAACCATATACACAACCCTCTTATATAAATCACTAAATTGCAAGGAGAAAATAGATCAATTATACATCTTAGGACAAAATATGCTTGTGTTAAGAGAGCCCAATTCATTTAGCCTTATCCAATTTTATTTGTGTATTGATAAATATATGCTACTTACATACTGAAGTATTACTTATTTAGCACATAAAAAAGTCACAGTGTCAATTAAAGGTGATGACAAGACCATGGTACCAAGTTGTTTAGGAATGTTTTTAGTAAAGGGGAGTGCTAATAAGACAAAGGTCTTAGCCTATCTTGTAACCTTTAGTTGAACAGTGCTACTATGACTACTGAAGATGTATGCATGATGTTATTCTTAATTATTGGTTTATAAGGTTGTATGTTTCTATAATTGGCCCATGTATGCTTTTCAAAATTGTATAAAAGAGTCCATTCCAACCTGGGTTGTGCCTATTTAGAACTTGTTTCCAGGTAAGTTTTTATTTGCAAATAAAACATTTTCTTTTTCCCACCATCTATCTGAAGTGGTTCATTGGGCCTGCACATCAGGTAAAAGGACCTGAGCATTCTGGGACAACATTTGTTTACTCAAAATATCTATACTATGCACAACTATATAATACTCTGCATATTATAAATACTACCATCATCCAATTAGGAAGGGCAATCTTATATTAGTTAAAAGTTTTGTTTGGTTCTTTTACTCTTTCACATCTCATTTAAGATAGCATCTGTGCCTGTGGATCATGATTTCTATGTTACTTACAAATTATTACTTTTCCATTTTCATTTATGTAATTAATAAGAGTCAAACTAAAATTATCTAACATACCTTCCCTCTGATGTTCTGATGTTTTGAGAACTTTTGGTTCTCAAAACATCAGAAAACTTTAACACTAGTCTCCACATGCTGAGCATTCACTGCATGACAAAAGAAACACTAAGAAGATAAAAGTATCACAACACTAATTAGGAGAAAAAAAGAGAAATAAAACTAATTTACCAGCAAAATTTACCAGTAATTTACCAGTAAAAATAATCTCTTTAGGGACGACTTTCACAAAAGAGCAAAGAGAAGCAACCTTTTGAACAGGATATTTTATTTTCTTCTGCAATCATTCTTTTTAAAATTCTGGAGAATTTCTACAAAAATTCTGTCATTTGACATGCAAACTTATTTTGTGCTACAGATAGATTTACTAACACTAGATTGTACTTCTATCAGGCCATCACTAATTGCTGTTTACTACATAGTTGCAAATTGTTGCTGATACTTAACTATTTTTTCTGCAATGATGTCTCACATGCATCTAATTAAAATGCTTACATTAGGAGGGCATACTATTCTCTTTCTTTAGTTTATAGTACAAACTTCAGTAGATAGCACATGGCACAAGAGCCAGCTGAGGAAGAATAAAATAATTTACCCAACATATACTATCCACAATGTGGCAATTTTGAAAAGGAAAAGAACTGAGAACTGATACAAAATGCATAGCATTTCATTTGTCCAAAATTCTTTGCCATGAGAAATTCTTATTTACTTTAGAGGTGTGATTGAGTTTGAGAAAGAGGCAGTTTTGCTACAGCATGATGAAGCAGATTCTACTCTGCTTCTCCAAACTTCATTTAGGAAAGGAAAGGAGAAAGGATTACATATGCAGAATGAAAACAAGAATATGCAAAATAGTTTGAAACAATTTTTTGAGTCCTCCGACAAATAAACAGTAATCTGAAAATAAGTATTAAAAAGTCAATCTCAAAGAATGCAATGATCTAATACAGCCAATAGAATCCTGGAGAACAAATCTCTTTAGAAAAACGAGGACAGGGCAGTAATAAACTGTACAAATGTGGAAAGCAGCTGCTTATAAAATCCATAATTCCTTTTTTTGAATTGTAGATGCTATTGATGTATTCTGACAGGCAAGCAGATATTTGTTTGGTCACTACAGTAATCAGAAAGATTGTTTTAAAAAGCATTACACTTGAAAATAGGGATGATTGGAATATTGAAAGCATGTATCTTGCTTCTCTCTGTGTCATTTTTAAAAGAAAAATTTGTAAAATCCAGTCATTTTGGAAGTAAAATGTTAATTTATTTTTCTATAGTATATTCTGTATTTCTATTTCCTAGTAACAGCTGGTATTTTAAATGAAGAAAAATTACTCTGTTCTAATTTGAACTATTATTGCAATAGGAGTATAAGATTTAATGTCTCACTAGTTGCATAAAAAATGCTACACACAATTCTTATTTTGGATCTCTTTAGAATATGCTATGTTGATATGTAAAATGCAAGCTTAAAGGTAAGCACTTCCAACTTACAGTGCATAGACTAGTATTTTAAATTCAAGAATTTTCTGACCATTTTTAAGTTCTTTAATCATAGGATAATAAAATTTCTAAGGAAATTAAATATATGTGGGTATGTCCTTTCTAATAAAGCTATAAATACCTAACCTAATTACACTCACTAACCTTTGGATGTAGGGCATCCAGTCTTGGGGTACAGCAGAGGGCCACATTAGTGACATCACACATCACAAATAGGCTTCTGCCTCCTGAATGGACTGAAGACCCGCCATATGATGTCCTAAAAAAGGAAAATATTTTCTCTCTTTTACAGAATACTCCCTTAAAATAGCCAATATGCTCCTTGCTTTGGACTAATCATGGTTACCAAGGCAGCATCTACTGTGAAATACCAGAAATTGGAATTTCTGTTTAAATATCATGCTGATTAAACAAGATGAGAACAATTTACCATCTTAATACTTAGGTGGGATTTAATATGGCTCCAAGTGGGAGTGTAACTGTTCTTATGGAAATGTTAAGAGTAAAGAGTCTTCTTTTAATGTAAAAGAGTACAATACAGTTCCATGTATATGTTTACATACAGTATATATACATATTGGTACAAATATATTTAATTCAGGAAACACAAAAGTGATTGAGAGAAATCAACATTTGGATGGTGTCAGCTTGGAGCAGTCCTGTCTCTGAAGGATTGGGCTTCCAAAATCATTTGTTTCTTATAGGAATGAGGGAGATGGCAACAGCCAGAAATCTTTTTTTAAACTGTCATCTAGGCCTGTTGCTGAATTAAATGATTAATTTGTGTGACACTAAATTGTGACCTCTCTGCTAATTGCCAGCTTAGTTGGAACCCAATTTAAAAACTTTTAAAAGATTAAATGATTTGCTGCCAAGTTACCTAAAGGACTACCTTAATCTTACCAGATTGTTTATATGAGGGGTGTCAAACTTGCAGCATCACATTATTGTCATTTGACATATCGCAACTTTTCCCCCGGTCGCTAAAATGGGGGTGGACATGGCCAGCGCATGACACCTCCAGCCCACAGGCCACAAGTTTGAAACCCCTGGTTTATACCTTCTCACCTGTCCTCATTTGAAACAAATCAGGGTGCTTGCTTTTTTTCCTCCATGCCTACAGAATCTCTGGAGTTCTTTACTAATTGAAATTGACCAAGTTCCATCCCTATAGCCTTCAAGAAAACTTTCAAGACTCATACTGTTTGCTATTTCCTTTTTCTTATGTAACAGAATGGATTTTGAATACTTAGGGGTAAATGTCCATTTTTTATGATTACCACCTTTAATGATATATTGCTATTTATTGCTGATAAAATTTCATCCTATGATCAACACTGCTAAGACTTTATACCTTAAAACCCAACCTAAATATTTTAAACATATACTAGCCTTGCATGTGCCTAAGAAAAAGGTCACTATTGACATATGCAGTTAATTATAAAAATAACAAGTTTTATTTCATAAAGAATCATAAATGTAGTGTGCTTCCCTTCCTTCCTCACATTTTCCTCATAAACATTTTGTATGTTCTTGATGATAGGAAAAGCCGTCACCTATAGCCAACTGAGGTCTTCGCTATCTAGAAGAGACATAAATTTAAGTTCCCTTACAAAGAACCTTCCAAATATAACAGGGCAAGGGCCAGATAATCTTATATGTTATAGAACTGAAAGCAGACTTGCATATCACTGAAAAAGATGTTATTTTTATAACATCAAACCAATATATTTTTTAACAAACTTTTATGACCTCTCTATCCTCTATCATCCACAGTATATCTGCTATACACGTTGCATAATGAATTACAGAACAGAATTTCTGCTATCACCGCATTAATTAGTGTGTCCAGCAAACGTCCGCCTACCTAATTTAACTTACCTGAAATTTAAAAACAAAACATTAAGAAAGAAAAAGAGCTAGACAATCTAATTATATGCATACAAAATTCACTCCGAAATTAGAAATAAGCTAATGAGGTAGCAAAATACGACAAAGTCAAAATGAAATATTACTAATTGAACTAATACAACAAAAGAAAGTTTTGTAGAATCCATCAATCAAAGAACTAATTCCCATATGCAGAATGCCAAATTTGGATCTCATCAGATTTTTAAGTTATAGATATCACACATACAAACACATACACACAATCACAAGTTAAAAGAACTATATTATATTCCATATAATTCCTTTTTTTAAAAAAAGTTAAAACCTTGTTAATATCTATATCCCATCTATGCTCTCATTTGAGCATAAATAATGCTCAAAATGTTTTAGGCAACAATCCTATAGATACTTATATGAGAATATGAATGGTTCTTGCTTTAGGGGACATATGTTCTATAAAAGTAGTCATGAGATTCTATATTCTAGAACAGTGATGGCTAACCTTTTTGCCATTGTGTGCCAAAAGCGGGGGTAGTGGGGGGGATTGCATGTGCGCGTGCCCACACCCATAATTCAATTCACCCCGTCCCCCCACGCATGCACGCATGACCCTCCCCCGCTTTTGGCACACGATGTTTGTTTCCCTCCTCAGGCTCCAGAGCCTTTCTAGGAGCCTGGGGAAGGCAAAAACAGCCTCCCCACCCCCCCGGAGGCCCTCCAGAGGCCTGGAAACAGCTTGTTTCCTGACTTCCAGTGGGCCCGGAAGACCCAAAAATCAGCTGGCCAGCACGCACATGCCTGCTGGACTGAGGTAGGGCAACGCTCGCGTGCCCACAGATATGGCTCCATGTGCCACCTGTGGCACCCGTGCCATAGGTTCGCCATCACGGTTCTAGAATATGCCACAGCTGAAAAATATTTACAGATTATTTGAAGTAGGTGATGGGAACACCTACTGTACTTACCTATAGCAGAAAAGCAAAAGTTTAAAACTGGAAAACAATTATACAGATGGGAAACCACCGAGGAATTAAATTGCTATCGATGAGCAGTTCAAGAATTCACTAAACCATTTCTAATAGGGCTATCCAGCCAGTTTGAAAACATCAAATGAGAGGTAGTTGGATAATGTTTTAGGAAAATTGTTTAATGACGCTTGTCATTAAGAACATTTTACTGATATTTAGCCTCAATCTCCTTTAATTAACACACATTAATCTTCTCCTTTCAGTTTCAATAGAGAACAATACACCCTTCTGCGACGTGATAGACTTTATATATTTCTCTGCTTTCACATTTCCTCTGAATTTTCTATTTGTAAGCTAAACAAATTACCATTCTTCATAAGGCTTGATTTCCAGAGGCCTCATAATTCTGGTACATATCCTGTGAACTCAGTGGAGGGTCTCTGTATCCTTTTAAAATGTACTGCCCAAAATGGAATAAAATATAGTCATACCTCGGCACTCGATGCGTCAAAACTCGTCGAATTCGGTATTCAACATGTTTTGAAGCAGAAATCTTGTCCCAATGCTCATCTTTCTCCCAGTAGCTGACATGCAAAAAAGAACTTGCTGATGTTGGCTGCCTTGTGACTAGCTATTTCTTCTGGCCAAAATAGCAGGTCATGTGGTAAGTCATGTGGTTTTCTCGGTACCCAAGTTTTAGTATTTGGCACGTCTTCTGGAACGAATTATCACTGTACTCCAAATGTGGTTTAATCAATAGAGTACACAGGTAATTACTGACTCTTGATCTGAATGTAATTTGTCTTTATTAATTGCTACATCACACAGATTGCTAACATGTACGCCCGTTCTTCAGTTAGTGACCATTAGCAAATATCATAGTAATTAAAAAAAATCATTTTGTGACCAATGCATGCAATTACCACTAAATTTCATGCACCTGACAACAATGCATGCTGGAGGGAAAGTAACACTGGAATTATTACAGCAGCTGAACAAGAGAACTTTGTCTGAATGAGATGGCAATGATCAGTAATCTTTGTAACATGTCCCTCTCTGTCATGTGTTCACTTAGTGACCATTTTGCTTAACAGAACTTGGTCACTAAATGAGAAATGGGTGTAGCTAGTTCTACACCAATATTTCTAGATTCTTATCATATGCACTACCACAAGCCAGGTATTTAAGGATATTGAATAGCATTGGAATGGGAATGAAAATTTCAAGGATTCCACTCAACATTCCCCCCACAATGATCAAAACCATTCATGAGGATACTTTGGATGTAGTTGTTCAATCAGCTGCAAATATCTCAAATTATAGTACCGTCTAGTCCACATTTTTCTATCTTGGCCACAAGGCTATTATGAATCTCCTGGTCAAATGCTTTACTGAGATCAAGGCATATAACATCCACAGCTTTCCTTTGCTCTATTTAAGTTATTGAACTTCATGGCCAAATATGAGCATTTCCACCACTTGCCATATTATGAGAGAACCTGTATATGCAGTGCCCCAGCTACACAAAATATTTCTCATATATTGTTCAACTCTCAATTATATGCCCGATTAGGCTTAAATGCTTATCATGCTTATTGAAAAGAACAGCCCACTGAAATCTGAACCACAATTGTATTTTCTCTTGGGCTCAAATGTGCACACTGTATTCAGAACAGCTAAATTTATAACTAAGGGCTCCTATGAACCCGATATATTTAACAGATTGGTTGTCCCTGCAAGAGAGATTCATCTACCTGATTACTAACTCCTTGTGTTACTACATGGGTATTTTATCATTGTATTGTCTCCTATCTATTTCATTCTGAAATTAGACTATGTATTTTATTTTATTTTATTGATAAGGTTACAAGACTAATCAGTCAGTAAACTACTTCTACTACATAACTAGTCATAAAAGAGAAAATTATCTGACAAAGCAATGCTGTTAAAAGCTCACTTATTCTGGTTTAGTAACTAGTTTCTTGCTTCTATAGACATTAAACTGATTGATCCATGATTTCTTAGATACTTCGTTCTCCTTTCTTTAAAAGTTGCGATTTTTATTATTCCCCAGGTTTTTTTGCACTTTTCAAAGATTGCAGTTAAGAAATGTTAAGATAACTTACAAGTTTTAAGACACTCATTTTCCTTATTAATGCTCTCCACAAAATCCTACATACCAGGAAAAAATAGGTCTGATAGTTCTGACCCTCCCACTTGGAAGGCAAGCCCAAATTATGAGTTGGGGCCATATGAGGTATCCCAATCACCTCATAATCCAGGGGTGATTAAAACGCATAATCTACTCTGTCCTTTATATATGAGATATAATTTTAGATACTACAATACTTAAAACCATTTTAATAACCTCTAAATTTCTATGTCAATCAATAAATTGAATATTTTCCTGCTTTATTAAGATGACTGTATCTAGATATATTTCTTCCATAAATATAAATAACAATGAGTAAACATTTACTAAATAATAATTTTTCTGCAAAACTCCAATAGTCAACAAAATTACAGTATGACTCAAAACATGCCAGACTTATAATTTTTTTACCTCATCATGTGTGTATCTGTATTCCGCCTTCTTGCATTTGAGATCCCATAATGCCACTGTTCCTGATTCAAAACCAATCAACAGCTGTAATAAATTACAAGTTACATTAATGTCACTCTAGTACATAATAATCAGTGCAACTTTATGGCTCACCAAATTATAATTCACTACTATAAGCACATCTGCATGTTATATAATTAATATTTCAATAAGTATTGTAGACAAATGATAACTGAGATATCATTTGTTTGGGACATCTAATAATTGGATGTTCTGATACATATAAATATTCTATAAAGGTAGTCCTCGATTTACAACAGTTCACTTAGTCACCGTTCAAAGTTACAACGACATTGGAAAAAGTGACATATGACCATTTTTCACACTTATGACCATTGCAGTATCCCCATGGTCACGTGATTTACATTTGAATGCTTGATTCACATTTGTGATGGTTGCAGTTTCCCAGGATCACCTTTTGCAACCTTCTGACAAGCAGGTTTTCCAATGGAGAAAGCAGATTCACTTAACAACTGGGTTACTAATTTAACAACTGCAGTGATTCAGTTAACAAATGTGGCAAGGAAAGTCGTAAAATGAGGAAAACCCATTGAACAAATTTGTCATGTAGCAACATCAATTTTGGGCTCAATTGTGGTTTTAAGTTGAGGACTACCTGAATTTTATTTATTTAGCATATGGAAAATAGCGTATGGATTTATAGTGGTTCAAACGTTAATATCCAGTCCATCCAGCCATTCAAGGACAGGGTGGTCTATGTTGAAAAAAATCAGACATTGGGCCAGTGTAAGATCTTGATAGACATTCGGACACAATGTGATGGATATTTTGTCGAGGAGCACCACAGCCACACTGAGAGGTAAAGACAAGACCCCATTTAAACAATGAGTCCTGGCAGACACCATGTTGAGTACGGATCCTGTTCAGAGTTGACCAATGCTGGCTAGGAAGGTCAAAACCTGGCACCTTTTGTGAATGTAACTGTCTGTATCTGGGCTTTCAGCAGCCCATTTGGCTTTCCACTGTGTGTTGATGTCAAAGTTGTTAGACAGCTGTTGAGCGAGTGCCAGACAGGGCTTCATGGATTTAAGCCTGCCAATTGATAGATGAGGATGATCAGCGTGCACAGGAAGAAGTGCGTTTCTCATAATTTTGTTGTACTCCTTCACTAAGGCTTCCTGCCTTCGTAGACCTGGTGGTGCAATGTGGCTCAAGACAGGGAGCCGGCAAGTAGGAGTAGATTTTATGCAACTGCTTATGATCCTCATTGTATCATTTAGTTTACCTGCTCATGATATCCTAGACCTAGAAAGTTTGTAAATTGTAGATGAGCTTAGAAAGAACAAGATGCTTATCTGTGCTGTTCTGAATGGTCACCTTTCTAATCATTCACATGTCCTTTCCATTATTGTACACAATCTTATCTTGCTGCATCCCAAAGTCATGTCTTTTCTGTGGCGGTACAGCATCGTCCCAGAGATTACAATGGCCATGATTCTGGGTGTTCTTCCAAGTATTTAGGCTACCTGCTTAGGCAAACTCTGCTGGTTAAATGTGGTTAAATTATTCTGTATGAGTTTGACTGTATTTGTGGCCTTGGCATTTAATACTTATTGTTATTGTGGTTTTAACCTTTGTATGTCACCAGAGTCACTTTGGGGAGATGGGTAACCTTACAGATTATTTTAATAAATAAAATATGCATTATGCACTTTCACGGGTGCTATTTTTCTTAATGCAGACATGCAGCATGAGTCCAGCCCCCTCCACTTCACTGAATCCTGGAAACTGCCATAACAACCACAGAAGTTTAAAAACTGTTCTGACAGATACCTGGAAAAAGCATAGGAAACTAAATAAAAAACAATAGTTACAAATACGCAACCTATGCTTCGTCTTCATCATACTTGTACATGGCAAACTTGCTAATTCAAGAAAACAAATTATATGTCTGGAGAAAACAGAAAAATAGTGCAACCCATCCAAAGGAATGTTGCTCAAGAGTAATTTATGCCTCAGGATTCTGTTAAAACAGTCCATCTTAAAGTAGTTTCAGGTCACCCTGGAGTCCGTTTCCTGGCCTGGTCTGTACCTTGGAGTTCAACACATCCCTTGATAGTTTATTGACTCAAGCTGCTTTATCTGTCAAATACTAGATTAACTAAATTAATTCTTACAAGAAGAATTGAACCTGTAAGAAGTTAAACTCAATTTCAAAAAAACGGACTAGTCCTCAATATGTAAAGTGCAGCCACCCTCCTGGTTAATCAAGGCCTCCCAGCAGACAATATATAATTGGATTCAAATGATATGAAAAGCTTCCTTGAAGAGGGGAGTGATATCTCCAGCTCTTAAATGGTCTGTGGTCCCTCCCCTTCTCAAAAAACCTTCCAAGGACAATTTTTATCTGGCCTCCTTTTGGGGGAAGGCTGTTGAAAAGAGGGCAACTACAGAGGGTCCTGAATAAATGGATTATCAGGAGTCCTTCCAATTAGCTTTCAGAGCAGGATATAGCACTGAGACAGCACCAAATGCATTTTTAGATAACCTCTGATTGATCTGGGATGGTAGTCACATATACATCCTAGCCCTTATTGAGCTCTTAGTGGCTTTTGATGTTATCAATCATGGCACCTTTTTGAAGTGCTTCAATGTTTAGGAGTGGTATGTTAGCAAACATGCCAATACTTCTTCTAGAATTTCTTGAACTTAACTGAGGATGCAAAAATGGCATTCAGATTTTGAAGACTATTTTAAGAATATACCATATGACTTAAGAAACTCTCTACATAACAATGATTCAGTAGAAAATATGTCAAGAGTGTCTGTTTAATCTTAACTTACTTCCTTTTTTTAGATCTAATCCATCTCCCCATGACACAATAATTTTAGTGGCAAGACCAGTTTTTTCCCCCAAGTCAGTTTCTAAAATGTGAATTGAATCATCTTCCTAGCATTTAAAAAAAATAAACCAGGTTAATATTACATCCCCCCCCCCCCCCACATAAAGTTATTAGCCTCTTTTGTAACTTATGGTAGATAACATTTTCTCCTTCTGCAAACTATGAGGGCAAAAGATGAAACTCGGTACAACTTGTATAACTGCCTTTTCAGTTCATATGGAAGGATGTAGGTAAATAGGTAGGTAGACAGACAAACAGATATCTACATACATAGAGAGACAGTAAACCCATGTACTGCACTGATTTATGTGGCATGCTTAATTCTTTATTGCCTCAAGTGGAAACGGAGCAGAAAAATGCTAGAAACTGATTTGGAAAAATAAATTATTCCTCTGCACTTTTCTGCATTCAGTTTCTAAAATGGCTAGTCTCTTTTTCTTCTTTTAGAAAGTAAATCAACCTGCAATTTTGTATCTGACTCAAAAAGTACAACATAGTGCTAAATTACTCACTACTAAAGTGAGTAACTATTGGAAGATTTAAGAACCACTT
Source organism: Ptyas mucosa (assembly GCA_012654045.1). Lineage (NCBI taxonomy): Eukaryota > Metazoa > Chordata > Lepidosauria > Squamata > Colubridae > Ptyas > Ptyas mucosa. Next base: position 11,546 of record WNWU01018808.1, on the reverse strand, counting down.
AAGATAACAAAACATCACCAAGCACACTTATCTCCTTAAATGTACCAATACAGTCTGCAGCTAAATCACTACATACTTGAATGAAATCCCTTATAAAAATGTACCCTGAATTTAAGCAAACAAATATTTTTTGACAAGGAAAAAGATTTACAAATACAACAATTCGTTTAAAAAAATCCCGTAAATATAATAGAAAACTGCATTTCCCTTCGCTCATCTCATAACAATGCTGCCTGGGTTCTTCAATCTTACCTAGCAGCAAACATTTCATCAGGCTACATTATCTGAAGATGATGCAGTTAGTAGTTCCCCAAAGGATAGCCCTGTTTTGTCCTGGTTTATCTCCACTTGACTGGGAAAGGAGAAGCCTTTGCTGATTAGCTTCAAAGGCTGTTATTGCATACAACCAAAGAAAAGTAAATACTTGCTTGAAGACTTTTAGTTTTCGATAGAATGGATTTTTGCTAGTACCTCAAATCAGCTCCAGTATTTCTACTGATAGAATTTAGTATGTATTACATTTTTATTGAGATAAATAAATAAATAAATAAATAAATAAATAAATAAATATGGATTGATTTAATGTGGTTTCTTCCCTTCCCCACATCTAATAAGATTTCAGGAATAAAACAGTTTTTTAATGATTCTAAGAATATTTTTAAAAATTCAAAGAGGACCAAGATGAGGTTAAAAAAAAAACCTAGATGAAAACTATTTATGAAGAACACACAAAAGCTTAAATCTGTGCTTTGGACCAACCAATATCATTTTGGAATTTGAGGTTCTCAATCTGAAGTTTTTACTTCTCAAAATGGTTTAAGTCATTGCATGAGTTGGTCACAAAGACATAGAAGATTGATTTTTAAATCCAGAATCAGATATCAGAGAAGATTTTTCCAATATTTAAATTTATCCTGCTAACAAAACTATTCTGCATTATATTCCAACTAATAAAACTGCATACAAAACTAGAAAATTACTGACATAGATCTTCCATACAAAAGATGTAAATTACCTAAAAATATCAACCAAAAATTTATGTTGGAATTTTGGCTGATGTCTTCAAACTTTATTTGCTAGTCCAATTTTCTGCCAGTTTAAAGAACTTCTCATCTTTTGACTGCTTTGCTATTTAATTAATAAGCAGATAATACTCTGTTTAAATTATTGGTCCAAAGGTAAAAATAAACTTGGATCACCCCCTCTCCCTTCTGAAGGGTAGCAATATAATGAATATGTACAGTATATAAAGACATTTTACCTGAGTAATATTGACATAGTTAAAAATCACAATGAGCTTATAAGGAATGGGCAATGTTGCCAAATGAATATTACTTCCTAGATAAAATGTGTGCGTAGATATCCTTTTTAGTAGACAATCAAAGAATATTGTTAAGGTGGATGTTTTTTATTTACAAACTTTGAAATAAAGAACTGAAAACCCCTATCAATATCAATAGTTAAGTGTCTTAAAGATACTCTAGAAGAGACTAATTCAACAACTCATGCAGAAAAATCTAATCTATGTGGTTATTGAGAGTGAATGACTTAAGGGTACACAACAACAGTTTTTCTCGTCAGTTCACCCAAGAATATTATAAAGATTGGCTGTCAATTTCACTATGCTCAAAGTAGGCAATGGTTGGTGAGGGGCAGGGGGACCACTTATGTACATACCATCAATTTAACCCACTGTTGTCCCATTTTCATTATTTCATTTCATTATTTTAAAAATATAGTTTGGAAAAGAGCGATATATTTAAAGTTGTTCATTGAATCTGGCAAAAAAATTGGAATTTATCATTTTATGAATATCTATGGACTTACAAACTTACGGTGTAGCAAATAGGATTCTTTTAGCATGGAAAAATATAAACAGAGATAATATGGTGTGTGTTAATTGTCTGCTATTTACTGAAGCAATGGAAAGACTGATTATTATTATTAAAACTGAGTTATTCTGTGTGATTCAGAATGTAATACAGATAGTCGTCAACTTATGATCATAATTGAGCCCAAAATTTATGTTGGTAAATGAGAAATTTGTTAAATGAGTTTTGCCCCATTTTATGTCTTTTCTTGCCAAATTTGTTAAGTGAATCACTGCAGTTGTTAAATTAGTAACATGGTTGTTAAATGAATCTGGTTTCCCCATTGACTTTGCATGTCAGAAGGTTGCAGAAGGTGATCACATGATCCCAAGACACTGCAACCATTATAAATGTGAGTCAGTTGTCAAGCATCCAAATGTAAATCATGTGATCATAGGGATGCTGCAATGATTATAAGTGTGAAAATTGGTCATAAATCACTTTTTTCACTTCGAACGGTCATTAAGTGAACTGTTGTAAGTTGAGGACTACCTGTACAGTGTTTCATAACTACAGTAGATATATGCATTACAACATGTTTTTGTTTTCTTGTGTTTTTGCTATATGTGGCTTTTTTTACGTGTCAAAGTAATAAAAATAATTTAATGTTTAAAAAAGTAACCAAATGTTTTGGTAGTTGCTTGCAATAATACAAACGCATGCTAAAGTAAACATCTGAGCATTTACTAGAGTTTCCATTTATTTGTTTTAGAAGCATAATATGTTAAAGTACAATTATGAATAGTCAGTAGACAAGCTTTCAAATAGCCACTGGGGATATAATTGCAAAAAATACATTGTTCTAATGCTTGATATATGTAAAGTGATTCCTGGGACAATAAATAAAGCATTTGTCGTATTTAGTACTAAAGCACAATCTTCTTCAATATAATTAGGTTTGGTTTAATGTGTTTTTTTTTTAAACATACCTTGCCTTCATCCATTGGATTGTCACTAATATGGACAACAGGTCCTGGATGAGACTTGGATGACCTAAAAATTTAAACAATATTTTTAAGAAGCAAAAATACAGATTTATAGAATATGACATCATTTATAGTGTAAACTCCAATATCGTTATTAAGCAGACTGACTTTCCATTCATGAGCCCAAGTCAAGGTGCTAGTCATATCTTAGAAACCTAAAGAAGGAACAGGCAACTTTTTCCTTCCTGGGGTGGTCATGGGGCACTAATTCTTTCCACTCTGTTGGAGACCATAGTGGATGTAGGCAGAATTGAAACTGAAGATATTTCATGTGATCTGGCCACCACTCTGCTTCTGCTGCTACCCATTTGCTAGCTTCCAGCTGCATTCCATCCACTCACCTATAAGACCGCGCTTTGACTGAGGTGGTAGTGGGTAGCCCAGACTGGGTCCCCTCATGCAATGACGCCACCACTTCCTTAGGCTGCTCCAGGCAAGGGGTGAGCATTGGGTAGGCACAGAAAAGCATTTTCTCTCCTCACCCTTCTGCAGCTGCCAACCAATTGAAGGAGAGCATGGCAACTGAGCAAAGCTGGACCCAACTTAGCTTCTTCTACACTCTGCAATAGCTTATTTACATTTTATTTCTAATTTCTGATTGAACCTACATGGGCTGGACAGGGCCGGGGGCCATAAAATGCCCAGGTCTGCTCTAAGTAGTATTTTATTTTAATCTGCCCAAGTGTTTTCAGCTATTATATTTTCACTTGGTAGAATATTTTAAGTCCTTTGATCTGGTCAATCCTTATTTATTTTATTTTTATTTATTTATTTATCTATTAAATTTATTTGCTACCCATCTTGTATTGAAACATCTCTGGATGGGTTAAGTTGATCATCTGAACTACAGATTTGCAATTTATGTTATATTGCCTTCAGCTCCAGTGCCCTAAATAAAAGTGTGGTTTATACAAATAAATAGAATTTAAAAAGCTTAAATGAAATGAAAGAAACATAAGAAAAAGAAATATATGAAAAAATAACTTCCCTCTTCATCACAAGTATAGAATATTTTAGTAACTTATCACCTTCTCTCTTTTTCCCATATCTCATATCTTATCTATAAATAAATCCTTAAAATCTTGTCATTCAATCCTGATCAGCAAAACTCTATTAAAGGTTATCATAGATTAACATATCTATTTTAACCTTGATAAAATAAACCAAATCATATTCTTTCCTTTTACTAATTTTGATCTTTAGTCCCTTCAAATACCTAGTCCTCAATTTAGGACCACAACTGGGACAGAAACTCAGTTGTTAAGCAAAGCGGTCATTAAATTAGATTTCACACATTTGATACTCCTTGTTGTGGTTGTTAAGCAATTTCATGGTCATTAAGCAGACAGAATCTGAGGAAAGGCATGCAGGGGTACTTCAGAGGGTGGAGAAAATCTCTGGGAGGCCCAGCACAGGCCATAAAGCCCACTGGAACATGAAAACCTTAACCAGCTGTAAAAATCCCCAGTACATGGAAACCTGTTGCAGGTTTACTTGCCAACTCTACATTCTGTTCTGATCATTGGCTCCACTTTTAACAGTAGAGCCTTTTAGAAGAAAATATAGAAAGTATAAAAAGAAAGAAAATGAAAACGAGGAAGAAATGATGAACTGAAGAACAGCTCATCATTTCTTCCTTGTTTTCAATTTCTTTCTTTTCTATATTTTCTTTTTATTGTTTTCTTTTGTAAGTTTGCATTAGTTTTTAATTGTAATTTTTTAAATTTCCACTTAAAAGAGCATAACCTTAAAAATTATTCAACACCCACTTATTGAATAAATGTAACTACTTTTTTCATTATTTACTAACATTTTCATTAGCAGATACTTTTCTGCATCCCTGTTGTGAGGATGAGGTGGGTAAATCAGGTGAGCATCCTGGAAAATTGGGCAGAAACATTATGCAGAATATGGATCTCCACATTATTCAAAATCCCACCTCTCCGTTTAGCCCACTTTCCTATTATGTATCTCATTCAATATTTATTCACCTTTTTTACAGGCAAAATGAAATGCTACTGGGACTACTGGAAGAGAACAGTTTATTATATTCATGGGTCTATAATAAATTATAAATGAGTATAGGAATAGAGTACAGTTTTATGCATACATCCACTTAAAATAATATTGGAATAGTTGTTATTTTAGCAACAATATTTTCTCTGAACAGATTTATTATTTTATGCAATGCCTATACCTACTGGATAGCAATAGTCAAAGCATCAAAGACATAGTAAAAATTAAAAGTATAATTAATTTATGTGTATATGTTAAAGAACAGGGTCCAAATGGACTATATCCTTTTTTTTTTAACCCATGTCGTACTCACAGTTCAATGGCTTTATTCCACATGATGACATAGCCTGAGAGAGTGAAAGACTCCACATTGACAATGTGTATATTTCCTCTTTCGGTACCCACATACAACCATTTACTCTGGAAAGGGATATGGCAAAATGTTATCCTGAAAGAGAACATATTAAAAATAGTAAATTCTAAATACTAAAGTAGAATAAAATGAATGCATAGTTTGAAAATAAAATATTTGCAGACACACAAAATTATCAAAAGCACATAGAGTTAATTCAACATTATCCAAACTGCTTTTTTAAGCTAAGCACAAATTTTTAACTTCATGAACAATGTTATTTTCTAAACATGCCTCTATTAAAAATACAAACAAAATAAAACACCTTTTACTTCTTAACTAGTATACTCTTTTGACATTAAATATGGAAAGATGTCAAAAATTTTCTATGATCAACAAAATGTAAATATATTCCCAAAGCATTTTGGAAAAATCTAACACTGTATGACTTTTTCTTCAAATTTGTCACAAACGTCTGGGACAAATTGTTACATGTCAAATCTGAAAATTGGTTACTAAAATGTTCTCATTAAAATGAAATCCAATAGAAAAAAAAATTCAAGCAATCTACCAAAATATTATTTTTCTACTATATCCAAACATAAAAATTGAATAGCATTTCTTTCACAGAATACTTCTTTATGAGATTTGCATTTTTAAGTCAATATTTTTAATCTATAAAATATATGGTTGAAAGTTAAGGATCCTAGTACTCATATCTTTCAGAATTTCTAATTTATTGCAACTCTGTTGTCTTGTTTTAGTAAATTATTTCAATAATTAAAATAAATTATTTTAAATTAATAATTTTAATAATTTTTGTTAGCTTCTAATCTTTTGGGAACACAGGAATCAAAAGACACAAATAGTATATGGGAAATTTAGCAATGACAAGATTTTTCAATAACTGAATATTTTAATGCTAAATAAAAGTCAAGTACTACTTAGTAGTTTAATTTAGGCTTTATTTTAGCTTGGTATTTATTGGCATGTCTGCGGCTAATAAAATAGTAAAACTGTAGCTCTACAATACAGCTCTAATTAAAATAAACATTATGAAATTATTGAGTCTAAATGCGATCTGCATAATTACTTATGAAAATGTATTAACAGTAAAACAAGGTCACTTGAGAGGCAATTTGCAGATGCTTTCAAAGGATTTCCTTTGGTATTTGTAGGCCATATGTCTCTTCTGATAAAACTGTCAAAGCTACTTAAGAGAAACCTTTATCATGATTTGTAAAACTTAGCATAATGCATAACAATTAAACAAATAAACTTGTTGCCTAAAATAGCTTCATTGTGAAATTTCAAACATTAAAGGTCAAATAAAAATGCATTAATGCATTATCAGTTTGTCAAATACCTGTAACTATTCAAATGTTACAAAACTGGTTACGTTCACGTCATGATGGATGCAGTGACACTATTACTACATTGTAAAGTAATTTTTGGACAGGAAATTCACATGTACAATGCTAATGTGTATACTAATGAGATTGTTCCACATACTACTTTGCAGGCACTAGCTTTCATCTTAGTCTATTTTTTCCTACATTTACATTGCTTTTTAATAATCACAATATTGAATTATATATATATTTAAAAAACTGATCACAAGTTAAAAGAATGCTTCAAAAGAATGTATTGTTTATAAATTAAATTATTAGTAATCGAAGATACTTAAATCTTAAAACTCTGACTACAGGACAGTTATTAACAATATAAACAGAAAATGTATAGCAGTATCAACTAAGTAAAGTAAACAGATAGGTCTTAAACTAGCAATGGAATCTTGGTACCAAAATAGAGAAGATTATATAACTATGGTGTTTGGGAATACACTCCTTCAAGTAAATATGTAATGAACAGGCTGCAATCCTGGCAAACTCAAGCTGGCATCTTTGCCACATCTTTATTGATAGGGAGTAAGCATACCACTTGATATCCAGATCCTAGCTATATATAGATTTGTATACTATGGCAGATTTCTTCAACTTGAATTTAAATAAATTTATAGCAAGTCCAATAACTTCAGGATAGATGAAATAGTTTACTATAATTTGCCTATTGTGCAATCTAGCTACATTATTTTGTACTAGTTGTGGTTTATAAGACAAAATCCATTATTTAAAAATGCCATTCAGAATATACTAACTCAGAAGATGTGTCATAATGACAGAATGGCTGGAGCACTCAGCAACCAAGCAGCCGGTGCCTCCCTGGGGGGCAGAACAATTAGGAAATGATGAACTGTGAGTAGCAGCAAGGAGAGGCAATATGCATGCCCAGGAAGGCAACTGAGCTTTCCCAGGCAAGAGGTTGGAGGGTTCCTAATTGGGCTACCCAGGCAGAGGCCTGGACTAGGCTTAGGCCAGTAACTGGAGTGGAGCAGCCAGATCAGGCTGGAGCAGGCAATGGTTTAACAGTCCCAAGAAAGTGGCTGGATCTCCGTAGGAGGATGGGGCAACAGGCCAGCAGCTAGTACCCAACAGTAGCAGCAATTTGGGTGGTGGCAGCAACAACACTGGAGGGGCGGGCCTTTTTTAACTTTTGTAATTTTCAAATTTTCAACTTATTAAAATTCTATTTAATTTTGTTTTTAACTACAGCTCTTTTTATGTTTTTTATTTGTAAACTGCCAAGAATCACTTAGTTGAATAGGCGATATAGAAATTTAATAAATACAATAAGTACATTCACTATTTAGAGCTCTTATTCAAATGCTTTCAAGACCAATCCCAGCTATTTCTACTTAAAAGTACAATTAGGTACATAGAGAAACAGCAATAACAACATTATGCTACATAGCATAAACGGTTCGATTACAATTTAATCATTGGCACTGAAGAAAAATCATAGGTAGATATTGTCAATTGATATTCTAATAATATAAGGTCAATTACTATATATACATATTTTAGAATCCAAACGAAGGCAATAACTTGCTCAGGCTCATCACTGACTTTCACAATCAAGTGGAATATTCTTAATCTATCACAATTGTGCCTTTATTTAAAAACAAGCTCTACTGATTTTAACAACTTATGTCCACAAATGGCACAACGTATTGTAGCCATAATTTATAGGGAGTGAAATGACAGTAAAGACGAAGTAACATTAGGAGCACCATTGGTGAAAAACAAGGGGGGGAAAGTGATTACCTAAGAGAATAGAGCTACAGTATGAGTGAGTGGAGAAGATAAATGCTATTTATCATCCTGTTACATGATCAGGCAGACACATAAACTTGTGATAACTTAAGTCTGGGAAACAGCTTAGAGGAAAATCAAGTTCTTAGTAAGAGAAACTGAAATATGCTAAGGAGCTGTCAAAAAGTGGTTGGAGTCAGAGGAAGTAAGAAAAACAAAAATGGTTAGCAGGCAAAGATAGATTTTAGTAGTATCAGTCTGCTGAAGAGACATATCTTCCTGAGTGATTTAATACACCAGAGAGGAAGTTAATATGACAAAGGTTCCGCCTATCGTGCACCAATATCCAGAGACAAGATGATAATAATGGTTGTCCTAGAATTAGAGATTACTGACTAAACTGTACCTTAAGCCCTGATTAACTCTATAGAGAATGTAATAGCTGCTATATACAAGCAGTAGCTAATTTAAGATAGAAACATACAATGTAACAGCAGCAGAAACAAAACTATGGCAGCATGGGTATAGTTAATAATTTATATCATAGAGAAATTAGCCATAAAAAAGTTCACTGTATTCCTCAGAAGACAAAAGTCAAGGGAAACTCAAGATCGGTTTGTATGCTTTGACTAAATGTTCCTTGCATAGTTAATATTCTCTGAGAAACGTGTTGTTTTATTCTGGAAATGTTACAAATAAAAGGAGAACAACTAAATTAATTCACAAAAAAATCTTTGTGTACTGTCTCCTGTCTAATCCTAAATATACTAGACACCGTCATTAAGGAACCAGCTAAGATTATGCAACATTGGATTTGGTTACCTGTAAGCCAGGACCCCTCATCACTATCTATACAATAGATACTGTCTTACTAGTAGGCAGCCAATTACGACAACTCCCTATTCTAACAGTGTAATCCTAACAGCAATCACAAAAATACTGTTTGCTCACACAAGCCTTTAGTCTACCAACAACCTCACTGACACTAAGTAAGCAGTCGCCCTAATCCCTGGATTACCCTAATTGTAAAATTGTAGAATTATCACCAGCACCAGAGGAAGAGAGAACTTGTATATCACAATAGTCCCAAATCTGGTAATTCTCAGTTCAACATTAGTTGGACTGCATCAAAACTGTTTTGTTTTTCCATATAGAAGCAATTGCTTCCAGCCTGTTGATTTTACTGAAGTCAAGCAGCAGCAAGAAAAGCAATCAGAACCAGAACAGGAAAAGTTTAGAAAACTATTTACTAGGGCCACCAAATAAGCATTAACTACTTAACATTTTTATGTGGACTAAAGTGTGAAAGGTCAAAACAGCTAATAACTCTTCCTGATCTAATAGTCTAAGATTGAAGAATAAACAATTATTAGCATGAAAAGGAAGGAAATGCCATAACCTCACCAAACATTTATAAGCTGCACTTATTGTTATATTTTTAATTTTAGTTTAAACATATAAGACTCAAAGCTGATAAAGCTTTGAGTACCAAAGGATACTTTCAACTTTCCATCACTATAGCACATATCCTTTCCATGTAGATAGGAAAATGTGATTAATTTTGTTTTTTGATCCAGCAGGGCCAGAGATTAGACCTTAATGAAGGTATCTCCATTGTTCCCAGCTGTCCAATTCCAAACCCATCAAAAAGGCATAACCTATTAACTCAAAAGAACAAACAGAACTGAAAAAACTTATTGGATGAGAAATGAAACATCTTCCTCAAGGAATAAACGAAGTCCAATTCCCTTTTGAAAAAATACCTTTAAGACAACCATGATCTGGATGACTGAGAATCTCCATAGACAAGAGCAAACAGTTGATCTACATTGCCAGATGGCTTGGAAAAATAGCTTATCACTTTCAAGAGCACAATATTACCCTGAACAGCCAAATTTCATAAGTCAGTTTGATTGGGACCAATTACAAGTATCTAATATATAAACCTGTGTTAGAAACTACTGGAACAACTTCTAGAATATCGTATAAATTGTGTCTTGACACTAGGCCTTCTTTGACTTCTTGAAAACAGAATTTTGTCTCTCCCTGCAACTTCTTGCTACTCAACAGACACTGCTCATATTGAGCTTTTTATCCTAATGTCTGGACCTTCCCCGTGCCTTCATATATAATATTTTGTCAACTGCATTAAAGAGAGAGAGAAAGCACCACTTTTCGGGGGGGAAGAGATAGATAAGCCACCTCAGAAAATAATTTTGCCGCATTAAATGTTGCTTATCACTCTCATTTTCTGAATCTGATATATTATCACTATTGTTAGTTTCTGCATCTTTTGAACCTTTATTTTTTACATTTTAAAGGGAATTCTGAAAATTAGTTTTGAATAAAAAAATTTATACTGAATAACAATACTATTCAGTGTATTTATGTCTTGCCTTTATTCCAATTTAAAAAATAGAAAAGGGGCAAATTAAGAAGGTATCCAAATTACAAACGGATTAACTGAATATTTGTTTCTGGTGAAAAAAGAGTACTGATTTGGTCATACTTTTCAGACTCCACGAGTTTTCTTCATTAAGAGTTGTAAGTCAATTTCACTATCTTTACAATTCTTTCATCGTAGAATGGAATATATAATCCACCTTTCTTTCCATCAACATTCAAACCAGAGAGATCCTATATATGCCATGGCCTCATGAGGTTTTACATTACTTCCATGCCCCTTGTTGGGGGTGGAGAAAAAATTCTATTTTTAGACATGTGTAGTATTTTTATTTATAATGATTACCAGGAGGTCGCACTTGACTGATTTCATCTTATTTATGATTTATCAGACATATGTAGGTGAGATTTTTTTCTGCGGGGTACAAACTGTCTACCAGGAATTGAACTCCAGATAGTAAATATAAGTTTTAAATTCTTGGTGTTTTAATAGGCACATATTTAAGAGTCATCTAATAGGTTACTTAGTTTTTTTGACAGAGTTGTTCACCCAAGGCTCTTGAACTGCCTTATGTAGTTAATTGATTTGAGTGTCTGGGGGTATCCCCATGGATTTATACTGGAATTAATACTGTGCATTTTGCTGACAAGAGTTAAAAAGAAGGTGGCTACACAATCATTTGATGTGATTAAAACATAAAAGCAACAAAATGTGTTTGATTTTTAGAACCAGGGAGAAAAAAAATCACAAAAACATACTGTCAGT
>WNWU01018807.1:0-32674 GCA_012654045.1 Ptyas mucosa | reverse complement strand
GTCAGTAGCTTGAAGACAATCAAGGAACACAATCAGAATTTAGTAATTACAACCTAAGGGATAACAGTTTTTGAAACAGCAGCAATAAAAGTCTATAACATTTGTAGACTATGGGGGAAAAGGCTTAGTAATGTACACCACACTTGATCTTAACCAAAAGGCAGTATTATAGTAGTATTATATTGTATGTTTTTCCTAAAATTCTCTGAGGTTATCAGTACATTGCATGAAAAATGGTGGTTTTAATTTTTTAAAAAGATTTCAAAGAAATCAGTGGTTTAAAACTATTCCCTCTCAAACTTGCTTTGATTTCTTTCTAGTCAAGAGAAAAATAAATGTAAAGATCATATAGTATATTTTTGCTTATACGGAATTTTCATATCTCAGTCTAATTTGTTTTCAGCTTTACAAATCAAAGCTAGAAATTCCTCTTTTATTGTCGTTACTTGTTAGTTCAGCCATTGAAATCTGCCTTGTGGTAGACAGAAATCATTTTAGGATCCATATCATTAATATTACAGACACTTCTTCTTCTTTATTTCCTTTTTTACAGCTTAGGTATCGAGGCAGATATTTCTCATTGAACAGTCCAAATGCTTCTCTAATCAATACCAGTATCTTTCTTCTACATATACAGGAGTTTTTTGTTTAATGACTAGTCATTCAGCAAGGAAACCTACAATGGTGCTGAATAAGTAGTAGTAATGACAGGAACTTGAACTTAAAAGTCTTTGCCGTGTCGCTGTGGTCACCTGATCACAATTTCTTACCTTCTCTGCCAGCTTCCCACAAGCAAAGTCAGTGGGGAAGCCACTGGGAAGTTGGGAATCATGGACATGTGAGCTCTTCACTTAATAATAACAACTGGGACTGCTAGAGCTACCACCAATAAGCTATGCAATCACATTTTCTTTAATTTATGATCATGTCACTTAATAATGGAGTATCTGGTCCTAATTAGCATTGTTAAATGCAGACTACATGTATTTCATTTTATTGCTTTTTATTATCTTAATGAAATTAAGGACATATGCCCTTTTAAAATATCCTTTATGCATCTATTTTTCTTGCCTTTTTTAATAGTGCAAGATGCCTTTTTTGACTGTACTAATCTGAGGAAGATTTTTAGGAATCCTAGTCTGTTTTTTCTAAAAGTGTCTAATGTTGATCATATAACATGAAAACAATATATGTATGACTGTGTGCATATGCATATATTTCTTTCTTTCTTTCTTTCTTTCTTTCTTTACCTTTCTCTGTTAAATTTCAGGGAATGCAATATAGCTGGTCTTTTCTGACGCAAGTTCCATAAATGTAAGGTATCATCAGCCAAGGCACTCACAAGGGCACCCTTAAAAGAGAAAAATATAGTTAAAATCTGTAGATATTTAGGGACACTGTTCTTTTTAGGAAGACCAGTTCCACAGTAGCAATTGAAGGGTATAATCAATATATTTGAAGTTATTGTAAATACAATATTGTAAATACAAAGATCCATTTCATTTATTTTTGATTATGCCATTTAGAGTCAATAATTTAATATTAAAATCTAGCTTTGAAAAGAATGTCAGAAAAACAAAGTTCTTCTGATCTTCTTTATTTGTATGCTTAAAGAGGCAATGTACAAGTAAAAGTGGCTCTGAATGAGAAAATATGATTTGCCATTTTACCCAAGTGTATACTATACACTAACAGAAATTCCTACAACTTATTATCCAATAATTGTTTAGATCAGCCAGAGTCATTTGTTCATTTTATCATACATACTGTAATAATTAAACACATATTTAATAATAAAAAACAGTACAAATAAAAATGTCAACAATCACAAGCATACATTACAAAGAGGGGAAAGAACACATAATTTTAAGGATTTTAAATATTCACATTCAGTATTCTGTTAAAAATAACATTTGGATACATGAGGATATTCACAATTAACTACTTTTTAAATATAGCAACTTTTAAGTTTAAAAAAATGTTTCCCTAATTTGGGGGTGGGGGTGTTTAATCAAGCAAATCAGTAAATTCTTCTTACTTTTTAAAATACCATTGATAGCCACTAGCCATCCACTACAACAGAACAGGTTTCTGAATTATCTATCTACCAAAATCAAAAACAACCCCTTGGTAAAGGAATCAGATACGAGTTATACCACAAGCTTACAAACCTCATTGATCAAAAACTGAAGCTGGATTACTGCAGCACCACTATCATGTTGGCAGTAGCATTCAACTCCAGGTCGACCAAATCTGGCATTAAGTTAATTAAGGAACATTATATGAAAATATAGGAAACTCTTCAAAACTTTACATATTCTTCATCTATTAACTAATTGCTTCTATAATAGCAACAATAGTTACTGGAATCTCTCATTGAACTAATATGGAAAATGAGTATTTCCCTTCTATTTTAATATATACAGTAGAACCTCTGGTCACAAACGCTTCTGACCACGACCAAATTCACATTTTTCCCCCCTTCCGTGCCATTTTTTTTTTTTTTTTGGTAAGTGCCAAATTTCCAAATTAGGTTCAGGTCACAACCAAATTGGGTTGCGACCAAAGTTATGGAACGAATCATGGCTGTGACCAGAGGTTCTACTGTAACTAAAATATATAAAGACTTGTTAAAAACCTCATTGTCATCAATGAGTCATCAGAGTTCAGTTTTAGTTTACAAAACTTACACAGTTCTTTCATTTTCTTATATAAAAATGTATAGAATATTGTAGCATATAAAACTGAGAAGCTGAATAATCATATGATATTAATATTTCAAAAAGTAATTTCAATCCTACTAATATGTAGTTAAAATTAATGAAGTTAAAATTCCACTATTATGAAAAGATATGAAATGGAAAGCAGAGGGATATTCAACACTTATTTTTGCACAGACTTTAATATTCTAAAATAAATAAATATTATAAATAATGTAATCAAGTATTTTAAACTTATTTTAATTTTCAGGAAAATGTATGAAAAATAAATTACACAATATTTTAGCTTCATTTATTAAATCACAACTTTATAGCAATTAAAGGTTTTCCAATTCAAAAATTGATTTGGTTAATATCAAACTAGATATAACATCACTCATATGAATAGATCAGTAAATTTTTTCAGCATGAAATAGCCGTATAAATAATTAATAACCTAACTCACAGAGGTAAATATGGAATGAATGTAGAATAAATATTAGTAGCTAAAAGCCTATTGATAATGAAAGAATGGTGCCCTGAAAATTTGAATTTACAGTTTCATTATTAAAATAAAAAATTGAAGAAAGGAAATACTTAATCTCATGAAATAACAGACTTACCATCTCAGAAACTAACATATGTCATATCTGGATAGAAATAAGACTGTATTTAATCTGGAGTGTTTGTACTGAATCCAAGCCTAAAGAGAGCTCTGAATTAAATCAGAAAGGACACTCCTGGCTATAAATTCTAGTGCTTTAAAAGTGGGTTGCTCCATGCATATGCACTGTACCTTTTGTTCTGTCCCCTCCCTGCTTCAGAAGCCCAGACAAGCACACACACTCGAACAGGAGTATTCAGAAGTTGTTTATTTACCATCCATAAACAACGAGCTGGCAGTGAGCCCGGGAGAGATAACGACAGCTGTTGTTTTGAGTTGCCACGGCCAGTCCCTGATAAGGCTCCAAGTATTTATATCCAATACGAGCTTCAAAGAAAACGCTTCGCTGCTGCAGTATTTCAGGACACAAGCAGTCAGGGTAAAACTTTGTTCGTCACAAAAGCCAACAAGGTAAGGTCAGTTCCTTTTATACCTTGTGGGGCGTTGGCTTTGTGACTCATCACCTCGTGCTCGGCCCCACCCACTCCTTTGCTGAGCCCGTCTCTCTGATCGTCGCCACCTGGGATTAATCCACTCCCTCTCCTCATTATCGTCTGACTCAGAGGAGCTTTCTTCCACAGGGCTTTCAGCTGGAGCCTGGGGGGGTGCCAAACCAGACGGGCCAGGGGAGGAGTCCCTTGCCCCCTCCTCTTCACTTTCGGAGGATTCCTCCTCCGGAGGTCCGGGCTCGGGAGCCGAAGACACAACACCTTTTCAATACACTTAAGGAATACACATTCATTTCAAATTACCATTTTTTTTGGAGTATAAGACGCACTTTCCCCCACCTAAAAGAGGGTGAACATTTGGGTGCGTCTTATATACCAAATGTAGCCCCACCCACCCTTTGGTCTCTGCCAAATTTACCTCCTTGCAGCG
This sequence comes from Ptyas mucosa, assembly GCA_012654045.1. NCBI lineage: Eukaryota > Metazoa > Chordata > Lepidosauria > Squamata > Colubridae > Ptyas > Ptyas mucosa. The sequence continues at coordinate 28,432 of WNWU01018807.1, read as the reverse complement.
AACAGCCTGATTAGCACAAGCAGCTGATTGTTGGTTAGATCGGCCTCCCAACCCTCAGCTGTTTCAGGCTGCAGAGATTGCCATTGCCTATTTCTGCACGGGCCTCCGCTGTTTGCTGCAAAGAGGCAAATTGCTGGGAGGCAGATTTTTTTTTCTTGCGCTAATCAGGTTGTGCTGAAAATGAAAATGAAACTAAAGCAGGCTGTTTGCTGTTCGCTGCAAGGAGGCAAATTGCTGGGAGGCAGAGGCAGATTTTTTTTCTTGTTTTCCTCCCCAAAAAAGGTAAGTGTGTCTTATAGTCCGGAGCATCTTATACTCCGAAAAATACAGTAGTAATTCGAATTTTAGGCTTCATTATTAGGTTTTAATTAAAGGTGATATTAGTATTTTAGAATGCTTCTTTTTTAAAGTTCATGAAGTTTCCTTTTTAACCAAATCCACTACTTTTTAACATACATATACAAAAATAGTCTATTCATAAACTAAACAATAGAGAGCCCTTGAATCCTTGAACGTTGCAAGTGTTAAAGAAACAAGCACAGATGAGAAAGGGAGAGATGCAACATATTTTAAGGGTGTTTGTCTTTTCTCACATCTAATCAATGCTTTTTATTGTTGTTGTTTTCTGAAACATGACATATACCCAATGTATGTATCATTTGTTTCTGTATCCTATATAAAGACTTGATACCTACCCCCTTAATAAACCAATTTTGCTTTGCCCGTATTACTTGGTGATTTGTATTTTCAGATGACTAAAAACTCTTTGTGAAGGTAAAAGTGTTTTCTTTCTCAAATTCCGAGAGTAGGTTCCTTCAGTTCCATGTCCATCAGGGTGACTGAATTTAAAGGCAACAAAATAATAGCTATTATGGTGATTGGTGGGGAGATAAAAGGTTTTTGATAGCTTATTTTAGTTTTATAAATATGACTTCACAATTGTTTGTAAGGAAATGAAAACAAATGATTATACAGATCGCCTGGCAATCTAAACACTGGACTGAGGTAAATATCTCAATGACAATTATTTGCTCTCTGATCTGTTCTAAATTAGTAGTTGGTAACGTCTACCAAGTTTAGGCACAAAATAATAGTGTTAAAGGTTAAATTACTTTTAAAATGCTATTTTAAAAAAGGACTGCAAAACTAAATACTGTATTTCAAATTAAGTTTTACTTCAATATATATTGATACCAACTTTATTGCATCCCCATGTCAATAAAATGTTTAAAAAACTAAATGTTCATTTAACAATCTATACAGAAACACAAGATGCAATGATAGGATGTCAAAGAATTCTGACAAAGGATATCATTCTTCTACAACTATTCATTTAGTATCTGTTCAAAGTTACAACAGCACTGAATAAAGTGATTTATGACTGCTTTTTACACTTATGACCATTGCAGCATCCCCCATGGTTGTGATCAAAATTCAGCCACTTGGCAAGTGGTTCATATTTATGACAGTTGCAGTGTCCTACGATCACTTTTTGAGACCTTCTGACAAGCTTACAACTGTGTTACTAACTTAACAACTGCAGTGATTCACTTAACAATTATGGCAAGAAAGGTCATAAAAGGGGTCAAAACTCAGTCTTGCTTAAGAATGGAAATTTTGGACTCAATTATGATTGTAAGTCGAGGACTATCCATACACCATTTTTATTTTACAGTGAATATAATATTTTATTTAGCTCTTCATTGCTAGCAATAGAAATACATACTGTAACTTTTGAAACATCACATACCTACAGATGCCTCACTTAAGATTTAAGTTGATTCAAGGACCAAACTAGAAACAGCTTTAATATTTCATACTAGATCTCTGCTCAGTTCACATGTAAAGTTCAGCTGGCACTATTTTCTAGCTTTAGCCCCTTGGAACTTGTTCAGTACATACTCCTCGGGTGGTATTTCAGGTGTTTTGTTGTGTTTCTAATGCAGTCTTACAACTTGAATCAGGTTTAATAAAGGTAAAGGCCAGACTGTAGCTTTCAACTTTCATGTACTGGCTAAAACATGTCTTCCTTTCTCCCCTAATACTCTCAGATAATTATAGATCCTTCTAGAAAACAAATTACAGAAATATAACAAGTGAATTAGAGGGAATTTATTTCTGGATATGTAAGCTGCTAAATTATTAAATTACTTCTACTGAAATTTTTTCTACCATGAGCATAATAATGTTCTAAAGCTAGAAGCTGAATACAGTTGAAAATGCTTATCAATGGCTCTTTTTCAAAGCAGATTTAGGAATTCAATGAGAATTCACAATCCTGAGCTCTGAACTGACCTATATTTTTTATTCAAGTTTTAGATGAGGAAGTAGGAAGTATTCTTCTCAAATTTATTTATCACAAAAATCTGATAGGAAATCAAATATCCTAGAAGAGAGGAACTGCATTCAAAATTATTTCGATAGGTTAGATAATCAGGCTGAACTAACTTAGAATAAAATTTAATACAGACAAATGCAGGTTATTAATGCAGTTAGGAAACAAATCAAATGCAGATATAATACTGCAAAGGCAGAACCATAACATCTCAAGATAGGGAAGATAATGGTTCCTACCTCACCAAATTCAGTTCTGATAAGAATAGAGGAAAATTGGCTTTGCAACAGTATTTGTGACATGAATATAGGAATAAAAAACCTAGTTACATAATGAATGTGAGTCAGCAGTGTGATTTGGGTACAAAAGTGGCAAATGCAGTTTCTGGAGATCATGCTTTAAAATGAATTTTAGTCATGTGGAAAAGATTCAGAGAATGATGGTAAAGTTAATCAGGGAACTAGCAACTAATCCTTATAAAGAGATTTAAATAACCATTTAGCCCTAAGAAGGAAAGAATGATGAAGTATATGATATCACATTCTCCAAATACCTGAAGCACTTGGAAAACAATCAAGATCTCTTTCATTCCAGGATGCAGGATCTGAAGCAATAGAACTGTTACACAAAAGTAGATTCCAATTAAATATAAGGAAAAGCTACCTAGTAGATGAACAATGAAAGCTATTTCCTGGAGATTTGATGTATTTGAAGTTATTGCTGGACAAGTTTAAATTGAGATTGGACAAATCTCTGGAAAAGTTGCTTTCATTTACATGCCTGGACTGATAAGGACTGAATCCAATGGTCCAATGAATTTTCCTATACTAAGATTTCAATGGACCAATTAGACAAACTTCTAAAGTTTATTTAATCATTGAACGCTACTTTCCCAAAATGTATGTTGAGTGCTAGATACTTCAGAAATGGTTACGTTTGAAGTGGTATAAAGTCCAATAAATGAATAAATAAACAAACAAACAAATAAACCATTAAATAGCTGAAGAGAACAGTAAGTTACTAAATAGGAAACATTCATTCAGTTTTTAAGAATACGTAATTATCATAAATATTCTCACATAATTTAACACCTTCCTAAATTTAAAAGTAAAAATTATTATGACTAGACTTCTATTACAAAGCAATATGCAGGTATTATATGTCACAGAAATTTCAAATCACAATTGCAGCCTTACTAGTAGTACTAACAAACACAACCAATTATAATTCCTTCCATATACCTCCTGCTTTTCAACAACAGCAAATTGCACTCATTCATTATTCATATTAAATACAATTTATAGTTTATTTATTTATTCAAATGTTTTGTTTTCCTGAATGGGTCTTACTTTGGCTTTTTCTCCTCAATGTTACAGGTGAAACTCGAAAAATTAGAATATTGTGCAAAAGTTCATTTATTTCAGTAATGCAACTTAAAAGGTGAAACTAATATATGAGATAGACTCATTACATGCAACGCGAGATAGTTCAAGCCTTGATTTGTCATAATTTTGATGATTATGGCTTACAGCTCATGAAAACCCCAAATTCACAATCTCAGAAAATTAGAATATTGTGAAAAGGTTCAATATTCTAGGCTCAAAGTGTCCCACTCTAATCAGCTAATTAAGCCATAACACCTGCAAAGGGTTCCTGAGCCTTTAAATGGTCTCTCAGTTTGGTTCAGTAGGAATCACAATCATGGGAAAGACTGCTGACCTGACAGTTCTGCAGAAAACCATCAGTGACACCCTTCATAAGGAGGGAAAGCCTCAAAAGGTAATTGCAAAAGAAGTTGGATGTTCCCAAAGTGCTGTATCAAAGCACATTAATAGAAAGTTATGTGGAAGGGAAAAGTGTGAAAGAAAAAGGTGCACAAGCAGCAGGGATGACCACAGCCTAGAGAGGATTGTCAGGAAAAGGCCATTCAAAAGTGTTGGGGACTTTCACAAGGAGTGGACTGAGGCTGGAGTCAGTGCATCAAGCGCCACCACACAGATGGATCCTGGACATGGACTTCAAATGTCATATTGCTCTTGTCAAGCCGCTCCTGAACAACAAACAACTTCAGAAGCGTCTTACCTGGGCTAAAGACAAAAAGAACTGGTCTGTTGCTCAGTGGTCCAAAGTCCTCTTTTCTGATGAGAGCAACTTTTGCATCTCATTTGGAAACCAAGGACCCAGAGTCTGGAGGAAGACTGGAGAGGCACACATTGCAAGATGCTTGAAGTCCAGTGTGAAGTTTCCACAGTCTGTGTTGATTTGGGGAGCCATGTCATCTGCTGGTGTTGGTCCACTGTGCTTCATTAAGTCCAGGGTCAACACAGCCGTCTACCAGGAGATTTTGGAGCACTTCATGATTCCTTCCGCAGACGAGCTTTATGGGGATGCTGACTTCATTTTCCAGCAGGACTTGGCACCTGCCCACACTGCCAAAAGTACCAAAACCTGGTTCAATGACCATGGGATTACTGTACTTGATTGGCCAGCAAACTCGCCTGACCTGAACCCCATAGAGAATCTATGGGGCATTGCCAAGAGAAAGATGAGAGACATGAGATCGAACAATGCAGAAGAGCTGAAGGATGCTACTGAAGATCCTGGTCTTCCATAACACCTCAGCAGTGCCACAAGCTGATAGCATCTATGCCATGCCGCATTGAGGCAGTAATTGATGCAAAAGGAGTCCAAACCAAGTACTGAGTACATATGCCTGCTTATACTTTTCAGAGGTCCAATATTGTTCTACGTACAATCCTTGTTTTATTGATTTCATGTAATATTCTAATTTTCTGATATTGTGAATTTGGGGTTTTCATGAGCTGTAAGCCATAATCATCAAAATTATGACAAATCAAGGCTTGAACCTATCTCGCTTTGCATGTAATGAGTCTATCTCATATATTAGTTTCACCTTTTAAGTTGCATTACTGAAATAAATGAATTTTTGCAGGATATTCTAATATTTCGAGTTTCACCTGTATATTAAAAATGTAGTAGAGTGGACAAACTAGGTATTCTAAAACAATTTCTACATAGAAATCAAACAGATAAATACACTATCATCAAAATAAATATACTGTGAAAATATTTACAGATCCCTCGCATCCTGGACATAATCTGTTTCAACTCCTACCCTCAAAACGACGCTATAGAGCACTGCACACCAGAACAACTAGACACAAGAACAGTTTTTTCCCGAACGCCATCACTCTGCTAAACAAATAACTCCCTCAACACTGTCAAACTAGTTACTAAATCTTCATTACTATTAATCTTCTCATCATTCCTATCACCCATCTCCTCCCACTTATGACTGTATGACAGGGGTGAAATCCAGCAGATTCTGACAGGTTCTGGAGAACCGGTAGTGGAAATTTTGAGTAGTTCGGAGAACCGGCAAATACCACCTCTGGCCCCAGAGTGGGGTGGGAATGGAGATTTTACAATATTCCCCCAGGAGTGGGGAGGAAATGGGGATTTTGCAATATCCTTCCTCTGGAGTGGGGTGGGAATGGAGATTGTGCAGTATCCTTCCCTTGCCATGTCCACCAAGCCACGCCCACAGAACCAGTAGTAAAAAAATTTGAATTTCACCACTGCTGTATGACTGTAACCTTGTTGTTGGTATCCTTAAGATTTATATTGACTGTTTCCCTATAACTATTATTAAGTGTTGTACCTTATGATTCTTGACAAATGTTATCTTTTCTTTTATGTACTCCAAGAACGTATGCACCAAGACAAATTCCTTGTGTGTCCAATCACACTTGGCCAATAAAGAATTCTATTCTATTTATTGCAAAAACATTATTGAATATTCTCTGCGTATCCAATACATTCTATTTCTAACTTCAACACCTAAAAAAATTCAGATAGGTTTTTAAAGAACTTTTTCTTTTTATGATACCAAGTTATTTTCCTAAGTGCAACATTGAAATTAGAAGGTGTCCCCCTAGAACAAAATGAAAACCATGGCCAACAATGTTATTTGCCTGGATCAGGATTAAACTGACAACCATCAACACCACTAGAAAGAAAACAAATCCAAGTGGTGGGACAGTTTTGTAGGCAAACTACAAACTAGGAATTTTCAATGAAGCAACTGCTAACTTCTGGCATATACTATATTGAGGTAAGGAGAGAATTAAGCCAAAGACAGATGATACAGAGCTACAAAGTGAACATGGTCTAACTTTTAAAATGTATTTACCTTTTAGACGAAATCAGAATAGTACCTACTTACCCTATGGGTCTTTGCTAGAATCAATATCAGTGTTCTCTCCTCAGCAGTTTTAGAAGGAAGATTTAATAATATCTAAGCTATCTAAGTGATTATGTCCTTGTGAATGTAAGGAGATTGAGTGAACTGAACATGTGATTTTTGTGATGTAAAGTTTATTCTGATCTCTGCTTAAGGCTAATGTAAACCCTTTATTAACAGAGATTCCAGGTTACATAGAGAAATTTTATTTTCACTGCCTAGATCAAAAGTTAAAGCTAAATATACTGTTGCAAAAGACATGTTTTGAAGAACTTGTATTATTTTAGGAAGGTTGAATTAATGTAATTAACTTCTACAACACTGTCATGTCCTGCCTGTATTTTCTTAAGGTACTGCTAATCTAAGACTATAATGAAATATAAATATACAACACAAAAATTTTCCAAAAATGTACGGGTTTGGCTTTGGACATCTGGAATATCCAGAATACTAAATATTAAGAATCTCATTAGCAAAATAGCCACACTGTATGATACTTTGCCCAAAATTTTATTAATGCCTTATACCAGAAAAGACCATTACTATTTTTCAGCACAAATCTGCAGGGTACATGAGAAATATTTTGTTACTATGATTATTGTCACATAACAATAACATTCAGCAAAAAGTAAAACATTCTGGTTTAATCATGATTTTCTCTTATTGTACGTAAATATTTTTTTCCCCCTTGGCATACATCTTTTTTTACGGTTCTACTCCAGGACTGAAGCCTGAATTCAGTGGCATAAAAGCACAAGTAGAGATAAAGAGCCACTTTGGTATAATAGTTAAGGCATCAGGCTAGAAACCAGGACACTGATTTTTAATCCCATTTTTGGCACAAAGCTAGTTGGGTAACCAACTAGTTGGTGTCAGTCAGTCATACTTCAGCTCTAGGAAGTAGGCAGTAGCAAACCATTTCTGAAAAACCTTACCAAAAAAACTGCAGGAACTCCAGGCAGTCTCCAGGAGTTAATGCTGACTTGGAAGTTCACCCCCATTGTGTGGCATTCAGGCCTCAAACCTGAGTCTTAACTATTGAGCCATTGTGTTCCCCATACCATAACAGATATACAAAAGCATACACATACTTCAAATAAACGTATAGTCTCTACTTTTAGTATTCACTTTAGCTTTGTTTGTGTATGTGTGTCAATTAATGTATTCTGGTTTGATAATAAATATATTTCAATCTGAATCTACTGTTTATAGGAAGTTTATGTAAGCAACATGATCATCATAAATTTGATAGACAGTTCCACAAGCACAAGTAGTAAGTAAAAAGAAGATTCTCTAGGTTTGTCATTAGTACAGTAGTGTAAAATAAAATTAAAATATTAAGACAAATTTTGTCCCATGCAAATTTTATTCTGCTAAATTAAATTTTTCACTGAAAATTATATTTTCTATTTTAATTTCATATTCAAATTAAATTTTTTTCTATAGAAATATAGAAAAATATGAAATTTAAATATGACATTTTATGACATTTTCTACTGATAACTATCTCCAATAGTGGAAAGGAGAGATAATAATTCCTACTCTTGCCTATAAATCGCTCAGATATTATGACACAATTCCCTTTGTTCATCTTTCTTCTGAAGAGAAATCATAAACACCAGTGAAAATAAGAAGTGCTTTTCAATTATATCAGGGGATCATTACATAAGAGTTTGAATTTCATGGAAGTAGAGAATTTCCTCCAAAGAGAATGAATGAAAAGCCCTTCTACTTTCAAAAGTTTAAAGAAAGGTTATTAGTACAGCATACATAGCCATATAGAGAAACAGCAATTCTTTTTCATGTCATTTTTCCTATTTCAAAGCATGGCATATCTAAAATTAGGATGACTCACCAAAATGTTGGAAATATTGATGTCAGAGTAGACTAAGGCAAATCACACAGGAAAAATTGCCCTGTCTACCATTTAAAACTCTTCACAAATTCTGCTTTGAATACATATTTTGGAAGGACCAATATACGCACCTACAACATTTTTAAAAGCTTTGTGCTCATTCATGTAAAAAGGACTAACCAGATTTACATCTGACAGATTTGTCCTCAAAAAGAATAAACCTTGTGATTAGCCACTATCCCTAACATTTTGTGAGGAGTAAAGATAGAAAGTCTGAGAGAAAAGTCTTACCGGTAGATTAACTCTATATTCACCTTACATTTTGTATCTCCTATCACTGAAAATAATAATTGTTATGACTGTCTTAACTGGCTATCTTAAAAACTGTATTTTAAGAAAAAAAGCAAAATAACTGGTTATATTAGAATTTTATTCACTTCAATTTACTATCATCCTCAGTTCCAACAGAAACCTCTACATATTCTGAAGGAACTACCATCCCTTTCTGAAAATGCCATATATACTGCTCACTGGAGAATCAATTCAATCAATGTCATTAATAAAAAATCAGAGGTTGTATACTTTTAAAAGTCTTTTCTTAATAATGATGTCCTATAAGTGAAAAAGCAAGTTGTAGCTCTTTGAAAAAGAAATATTAAAGGCATTTTGTTTAAAAATCCCCACATCAATTTCTATTTCTAATTTTCTAAAATGTCCCACTCTTAGTGTTTATATTTTTCCTCAAAAAAACTGGAGTGCAAAACTGTTTTTCAGATTCCACTCCAGAATAATAATAGTGGATTATATAGAAAGCTGAGTGGATTTCCCAAAATGAGACTTATAAGGCATTTAAAATAGTTCTTAATATACTTCTGTACTTCTAATAGCCCAATCAGGAAGAAAGAAAATACAAGAGAAAAAAGTCTTAAATGTTTGTTAAGAACAAAAATGTTCTTAAATGTTAAAACTGAATAATAATTTTTAAAATGACTTTAGATTAATGCTGCACATAAAATAATTTTAACTGTTACTGGAATGATTATTAAAAGCAGCCAATATAAGATTTATAAACAATTAGTAAAAGTTTCTATCAAATTTTTAAAAACTCATCCTTGTTATGATGAACAGACAATTCTGATATTTTAAATCCTTACATTAAGAGAAATCCGGTACGCTCCCATAGAGAGGGGCTCCTCCGGGTGCTGGCGGCCAAACAATGTCGACTGGCGGCCCCCAGGGGGAGAGCCTTCTCTGTGGGGGCATCCACTATCTGGAACAAACTCCCCCCACAGATACGGATGATCCCGGACCTTTGCACCTTCCGCCGTGAGCTAAAAACTTTTCTGTTCCACCAGGCGGGCCTGGCCTAATTTTTCCCCTTTTTCTGTAAAAATAATTTTAAAATTTTTAAATTTAAATATTTTAATATTTGGGGTTTTAATATTTTATAATTGGGCTTTTAAATAGTCGGGGCCATTGTTTAATTTGCTTTTATTTGGCTTTTAAATTTTGTATGTATGTTTTTTACTTTTGGCTGTTCACCATCCTGAGTCCCCTCGGGGAGAAGGGCGGTATATAAATCTAAATAAATAAATAAATAAATAAATAAATCCAAACTTCCAATATAATATAAACCCATCAACAGAATTATAACCCATAACATTTCCAAGGTTGAATTAAATCCTGTATCAGATTCATTGTTCAAATATTAAGTTACTAATGTAACAAGAGAAACATAACTTATGTCCAGAACAAGAAGTATGGAGAAGCAGCTCAGATAGACACTTTTCTAGTACACATGGGTATAGAAAGGGGAGAATGTATAGCATAATCAGACTTGCAAGATTTTGTTATTATATCTATTCTCAATACAGCAATCTCAGCTTTCTTTTGGAAAAATGTTGATTCTTGGTCTGGTCACACAGAAGGAATTATGTGTGATCTACAGTAAGAAGCATAAAGTATCATGGCAACTGTTATCATATAGTAAGCCAATTTCTTATACTCTGTGTATGTGTGGAGGGCTTACTGGTAGTAACACAGAGTAACAGCCGGCAGGAAAGACAAGTCAACATTTAAGAGTTGTTTCTTTTTGTACTGCATCTTTCAAAATTGATAAACTTTATAATACTGCTTTCAAAAATGGGAAAATATTATCTGATTATTGGATTTCCAACCATTTGGATTTATTTTAGCAATCAGCACTGGAGAGTATACCTGTGATAAAACAGCTAAGTTTTCTCTAACTTCAATATTCAGAGTAAATTTGATATCTGTCATCCTTTAATATGCCTACTTTTTTCCCATCAATTATCATTTTTAAATCAATCATACATTTGAAAACTAATTTGACTTTCTTAGTTTCTAAATAACATTTCAACAGGCATCCATACCATAAGTCTAAGACTTTTTAAAGTGCTTTGAGATATAAATTTTTCTGTGTTAAAATATGTATTTACTGGAATATATTAGAAATTGCAGTCAACTTAACAAATTAGCATAGTACATAATTCTTATATTTGTTTGCTCAAAGTACAATATATTATCAGTTTCTACATTACCCCTATGTAGCTAGATTTTCAAGAACTGGGTATTTCAAGGGTATTTGGGTATTTGTTCCACAACACTCTAGGGTTTGGCAAAAATCTGCCAATTGACCAGAGGTTCCAGAAATTGTATTTTTTTTAACTTACTGGTTCAAAGATCTAAAAAGGTTTGAAAACCCTTACTCTAGAAAATATGCTCCCAAGTTTCAAGGACCATACCTGCAAGGAAGTCAAATCAATGAGCAAAACAACCACAGGCTCTCTTTTAATTGAACACAGATCCTTGAATTATAGGTATGAAAGAGTGTTTAGCTTTAAAAATGTCAAAGTAAGGAAGGATAATAAATCGGACTTTACTTTTGTAAGCTATAAGGTACAAGTAAAATTGAAATTCATTTGCTGTCAACTTCGAAACAGATCAGGACTTTTGCAGCCATTTTTTTGTTTCTCAGGTTGCCACACAGTATGGGAGTGGGGAGAGGATTGGAATGCAGACCAGAAAAAACAACTTACTACCCCATGGGAACCAAGATCATCCCAACAGCTGCTGGCCAGAGACTGGAAGAGGCTATCAAAGAGATGCCAGAACACCTAACTGGACAATGTGACCTGTGACAATGAGGGAGGGAGTTATCTATTCTTTAATTATACTGAAAACGCGGGAAATAGAACTGGCTTTGTTTTCATTCATGCCAATATGATGTACTCAATAAAATGGTTCTTTGAGAAAGCTACAAGTCTCAGAGTGCTGAATTGGCTGGGTTCGTTAGTTGGAACCTTGACATTTGCGTCCTGTTAATGGGTAAATGTAGAATTCCATATATTGTTTTGCAGAAAATTAAGTATTTGTTTTAATTGGTTTGCAGAAATGCAGAAGAGTGGATCAAGGATTGCTAATACCCAACCCTCTCCATCCACACATACTCATGCATTCTATGCAATGTTTACCTTAGTTTAATGGCTCAGCACTTTAGGGAGTTAGTAATACTTTAATGAAAGCTACAGAAACAAATTACATGAAGTCTATTCAGTTATTATATTTGACTTAGTCATTTAAGCGCTATATTATTGTTTTGAACTTATACATAATGCTTCCACACAAAGAGTGTTTCCAATTAAAAAACACTGTGCAGCAACTCAGTCTTTTTCCTCCTTACAAACTTTTTACGCAAAAAAAAGAGATGTAAGAAATAAGGTGACACAAGAGGGACAGAAAAGAAGATAAAATTTTGCCCATAATATTTTAGGTTAGCACGCAATAAACTCTGAAAGCAGAAAGCCCCAAAAATAATTAAGAACCCTACCGTCGGAAGGCACTCTACAAACCTGAAATCAAACAGATCTGCTTAAAGCTTGCCTTGTATTCTCTATTAAGATGAATGAAGCAGAAAATCAAAAAGAACTTTCCAGAAATGAAGCTTGAACATATTTACTACTTTCCAAAACCAGATTTATTGCCTCTTAATTATTAATCAATAACCTTCTTTTTAGGAGAACAAATTATTTACCTCCAACCTATATAATCTGAATGCAAGAGAGTGCAGAAGAATCTTGATCAGCTTCCACAATTGACTTTGTACCCCCAGAACTGGTTCTTCCTTCTTATCCTTATATACACCTCCATTTTGAATTACACAAAAACAGTTACAATTATCCAGCATACCTAATATAAAGGGTTTTCTGAAAATTCATTTATTGTGGAACCATAGTACCATTTTTTCATTGCAATAAAAATCAATTTCAAGAAAGCAGTACTGTAGGTATCAAAACAAACAGTGGTTTTGATTGTAGCACTAGGAACCCTCTAACAGGTTATTCCTAGAGAGCCAGTCTGGTGTAGTGATTAAGGTACTGATCTAATAACCAGGAGACTGTGAGTTCTAGGCCTTCTTTAGGCATGAAAGCCAACATAAGGTGACTGTGGGCCAGTCACTCTCAGCTCAGATCACTTCACAAGGTTGTTGTTGTGGAGAAAATAGGAGGAGGCAGAAATATTATGTAAGTTTGCCACCTTGAGTTATATACAAAAGATAGGATAAAAATATAATAATAATTCCCCAGTGAGACACCCCCTTGATGTGGTTGTGTGGCTTTTGAACTCTGAAGAAGATGAGAGCTATGTCAGAGATTCAACCATATTGGACAAGTCTCATCAAAGAATCCAGACAAAGAGTACAGCTAGTCCTCGACTTTTAACCACAATTGAGCCCAAAATTTATGTTGATAAGTGAGAAATTTGTTAAGTGAGTTTTGCCCCACTTTACAACTTTTCTTGCCACATTTTTTAAATTAATCATTGCAGTAACACTGCTGTTAAATGAGTCTGGCTTTCCCATTGGCTTTGCTTGTCAGAAGATTGCAAAAAGTGATCACACAATCCCTGACACTGCAACAATCATAAATATGAATCAGTTGGCAAGCATCTGGATTTTGGTCACATGACCACGGGAGTCATAACTGCATAGTCATACCATAGTCATAATTGTGACTATTGTGAATTATGAATAGTCATAATTGTGAAAAATGGTCATAAGTTACTTTTTTCGGTGCCCTTGTAACTTTGAACAGTCACTAAATGAACTGTTGTAAGTTGAAGACTACCTGTATATCTCCCATAAGCAATATGATGAGATGTAATCTGCAGAAACCTGTATTGGATTGGTCATCATCCAGGTCAACAAAGACTGTGCTAGTTCTGGTAACAAATGGGCTACAGGACTTGGGACTGTTGACTGAGCAACCAGGACCAGTAGCTGCAGGACTACTGGACGAAATGGTGCTTGAAATTGAAATACTGAAGTATACAAAGTTTGAAAACAAATATAATGATGCTTTTACAAATCAGGTCCAATAAGAGAAGGATATCTGAAAAGAATGCATCAGTTCTGTAAAGAACAATATTCAGAATCAGAAATAACAGGACAGAGGCTAGCAGATCAAAGTTGAGTTATAATACGAAATAAAGTATTCATAGAAGCAGAACTGAAAGAACTGCAAGGGTCTAGCCAGGGCAAAGGAATCAAAACTTTGCCAGAAATAGCTCAAATGGTAGAGACAAATCAGGGAGAGGAAGCGGTAGAGGAAGCCAACATAGCTATGGAATAATTTTCATTTCCAAATCAGGCACCCTTTCCTTTGTCTTCTCCTCAGAAAGAATGCCTTCTAATTAAAAAAGAATTAAAACAAAAAATAGCTGAGCATCTAGAGCAGCATAAAAATAACACAATCGTGGCAGAATGTAGCCCAGAGTTGCAGGAGAAAGAGGCCTTTCCCAGTGAATAAATAGGTAGAGAATCTGGGAATCTTTGATAAGCAGTAAAAGGACAAAGGCACACTTTCCATAACAATTTACAGAGTATAGTTATGCCGATTATTGCTTTAGTCTGGCAAGGTTTCTGTCAATAAGTGAACACAATAAAGGAAGTACTTAACAAGAAACTCCATGTGTTGTTCTTGGTTCCTTGGGCCTAACATGGTAAGACGGCCTGCACTGAAGCTTGTTCCAAAAAAACATCTATCTAGCACAACTATTAAAAGATGCCAATACTGTAATATCAAATATAGGCAGCAGCTAATTGCAAGAAACAAACCAAATAATGTACAGCACAGCTGAATAACTGGGATGCAAAATCAAAAAAAGAAGAAAAGCCCCAAACAGTACATTACTAAATTGGAAGATGAGGTTTGAAAATAAGATGAGCATGCTATGATCAGATGCAAACAAGATAGAACAGATGGAAGAAAAGAAGCTAAAAAACAAGACCATGAAACAATACCTGATCAAGAAATATAACCTAGAAACAAGGAAGATTAAGGAAGCACTGGAAATAAAGCAGCAAATAACACCAAATACCTGGACATCTTTCGAGCTGATAACGTCAAGCACACTGAAGTCAACAACAACATTAAAAATGAATATATCATGAGAGTGAAGATCTTAAAGTCCAAATTCAGTGAACAAAAAACATCAAGGAAATTAACACTGGAGCATTTCCAGTCATTAGATAAACAACTGGAATAGAGCACAAGCAGAAGTAAATCCCTGGATAGGAAGACCAGGAAGGCAGGATAGGAAGAAAAATAATGACCATGAATCATGCCCGTCATCCAAATAGCAATGTTGATGGCATCAACATTGGAAGAATCTGAAGGACAGTGAAGAAAATGCACTGTAGCTAGTATATCACAAAGGCTTACTGAGTACTGGAGAGATCAAACAGGCCAACAAGACAGACCAACTAAAGAACTGAAAAGAGACATAGCAAGATAAAGTTTTACATGGCCAATACATATAAAACAGCAGGCAAAGCAACAAGGCCTGACAACGGCTAAGAGCGCCAAAAGTGAAATAAAGAGAAAGAAGGTCTAATTCCTCCTGCACAAGACTTAAGAACAAATGCATACAAATCAGGATTGAGAAGGTAGCAAGACAGCAAATGCTGCTTCTGCAGAAAAACTGAAGAAACAGTGGACCACCTATTTAACCACCGCAAGAAAATTGCACAGACTACTGTAATTACAAACAACGACATGATAGTGTTGCAACAAAGGTGAACTGTAATATCTGCAAGAAATACCATCTGCTTGCAAGCAAGAATTGCAGAAGAAAATAGACAACATGAAATGAAGAAGATAAAGTGCTCTGGGTCTTTAGAATTCAAACAGACAAGCACTTGCCAGATAATACCCAGGACTTAATAACTGTTGATAAGAAAGACAAAAATACCTCAACAGTGGATGTGATACTACCTGAAGAAGCAGAATTGAAGAGAACAAACTGGAGAGGGTAACAAAATACAAAGACCTTCAAATAGAATGACTGTGGCAAAAGAAAACAAAGATAGCACCAATAGTAATAAGCACCTAGGGGCAATTCCAAGACATCTGGAGCAGGAGTGGGTTCTACTTACCTTTACTACCAGTTTCCAATGGGAATGTGCATGTGCGATCACCAAATATGACGTCAGGGTGGATGGGCGGAACTTCCCGCTGCCTTTACTATCGGTTCTCAAGAACCGGACAGAACTCGCATCTCGTTTCTCCGCCTCCCCATCCCACCCCACCTGCCACTCCCCCTCGCTGGCTGAGATCAGCAAGCCTGATTCGCGCAGGGGTGGGGAGGCAAGAGAAGCAAGATGCATGGAACGAGACGGGGCTTCAACCCAAAGGTGAAATATAAAGGCATGCCTTCCCCACATCGGGCTGTTGCTACATGAAAAAGTCCTTCCCTTGTTAGCTTGATAAATAATTTTACTGGCTAGAACCTGCTGGATTTTCATGTCAGCTGTCTGTTTTTACTCGCTGCAATAAATTCCAGCACTTGGTGGGCTCAGAAACTCAAACACATAGGAGCTTCTCCTTCAGGTGAGCTGTTGCCTAAAACATTCAGGTTTTTTATTTTCATTTTAGCTCACCATTTAAGTAGGGGTTTGTATACAGGAGATGGGAATGGTGTATTACAATGAAGTACTTTGGATTGCGTCTCGCTTCTCCGCTGTGTCTTACCTGACTTCCAGCTCCTGCCATGGCTGACGAGGGAGGGGAGAAGAAGGGAAGGGAAGCCCTGTCTCACTCCATGAGTCTTGCATCTTGCTTCTCTGCCTCCCCACCCCTCCCCACCTGCCACTCCTCCTCGCCGGCCAAGATCGGCAAGCCTGATTCGGGGAGCTGAACACGTTGCTGCCCCCCAGGAGAAGAACATCATAAATGGGCTCTCTCGCAATGCCTCCTCTCTTTCTTCTTCTCCCGAGTGGCAGCAGTGTGTCCGGCTCACTGAATCTGGCCTGATCTCGGGCGGCAGCAGCAGCGACTCTGACCCGATCCTCGCCGGAATGCTGCGGGCAAGAACCGGCTATGCTGATCCCGCTTCATGGCTGTGCAGACAGCCCACACCAGCCACTGCTCGGAGCTCCGGCGCCAGTACCCATCCCCCCAGGTTAACAGGGCTAGGGCTGGCAAGAGTTTGTTTGCGGCCGCTCTTAGCAGCTGCCACTAAGAGAAGGGGTGTGCAAGCTAGGGTTTGTGGGAGCGGCCTCTGTGGCCATTCCAGGTGGATGGCAGGTGTGTGGGGGGGCATGTTCCCCCACCATTCTCCCCCCCCCTTGCCTCCTCACCTCATGCTGTTTTCATGGCAGCTGTGCATGCATCTAAGTATTTGGGGGGGTTATTTTTGGGGGGGCTTATTATAGTGCATGCACTCGAAAGCCCACTTGGGCTTATTATCCGGACATGTCTTATTTTCGGGGAAACACAGTACCTCTAGCAAATTTTACCCAAATAGTGGCACCCCCACATTTTCTCAAATAACTGCCCCAATACTTATTTTAATAGACTGCCAAGAAACACATATATTGATGCATTTAGCTTCCATCAATTGTTAAAAATCTTTATATTGTACTCTAAATATATCTAGAGCTCCTAGTACTGTACAAGATGAGAATATTATAAATTAAAATAAATTACTTAAATTATTATGAGGAGAAATGAGGTTCAACAGTATTGCCCGCAAGAATTAGCTTTTATATCAACCTTATGCAAACAAGTCAGCAAGATAAGAAATGTTTTGTGGAAAATGATAGACAGTGATATACAACATCTCTGATTACCTAAGTCTCTTTGAAATGAAATCCTAATAACTGTCATTCATAAATACATCTTCGCCAACACACACTGAAACAGAATGAAAAGGTTTAAATGCTAGAAAGAGAGAGACAACATATACTGCAAATTAAGTTTAAAAGGGAATTCAACCCAAATTTCTAGACATATCCAAGTATTTGTCCTCAATGCTTTTTTGATATATAAATATATATAATAATTTTTGAAAGTGCCTTAAAGGTTTTATTTTCTTCAAAATTCAACTATTAAGAGTAAATATAAAAGGTCACAATTGGTATTTTGCAGGACTGTATTTTAGGAGTTAAAGTTTTCATTTTATAAATTTCTTAAATATTTCTCTGCAATGTCTGAAAACATCACTTTCTTTTGCTGAAACTGTTGGCTTAATTATATTTAAAATGTTCCAGTGTCTTCCTACTACATGTTTTAGTTACCTTTCCCAATCTTTTCTCTGAACCTTGAACGATATTGCACATTAAGTAATTCCAAAACAGAAATTCTTATTAATCCATATTTTTAACCTGGCAATCTTTCTACTATAATTTTATTTTTTAAAATATCAATACACTCTATAGGAAAATTCAACCAAACTGAGATATAGGCTGGGTAGAAAGGTACAGTACCTTCACATTTTATCCAATGATTTCTCAATATCAGTTAAATTCTAAAGAATTACAATAGTAACTGAGATTTGTTACTTTTAACAATAACTTCCCATCAAAGCTTCTGATAACTATTAGGCTTTTTTTCAACCCTCATAAACTGGTTGTTTGAACTTTTTTAAGAGGCTACATTATCAGCTGTGCAGGAAAAAAAGAATTTTAGTGGATGTCCAACTTTTTGGCTTGCCTGGGCCACATTGAGTGAAGAAGAACTGTCTTGGGATGCATATAAAATATATGATATAGTTAATGTATATATATATTACCAGTTACCCAAGGCCACATGCAGTCTGTGGGCCATGGATTCAATACATCTGGTTTAAACAATTATTTAAGCGATTCCTTTAATATAGTTAATATACTTGATGCTGTATGGCATTATTATAATTACAGTTGTCAACATTTAGCAAATTAGACAAAATATTAAATATGTATACAAATTGGTGGGGTTGAGGTTTCCAAGACCCTGCCCCCCCCCCTTTTTTTTTTTTTACTAATCTTGTGCTTTGCAGATTCAATAAGGCAATAGGCAATTGCTGTTATATTGTCAGCTTTTTTGATTAGGAAACTGCAGTGCAAGTCCTGATGATTTAGCTTCTGTTTGGCAAAATATACCAGGAAGTCTGGCTCAAGAATATATGTACTCTTAAGTCATATTGGCTGATGGTGTCAATTCCTGCCAATGCAAAGATTTGAAATTTTAGAACAATTCAGAAGGAGTGGCAATACTGGCACCCCCTAAACTTTGGTGCCCTGGGTCAGTGCCTACTCAGTTGTAGCCTAAAGCTATTTCTGATGTCACGTGCTTCCACAAGAGGCCTCTTCCTTTGAAAAGCTGGTAAATGAAGCCTTGTTTGGAACCAGCACAAGTGGTCTGAAGATAGTAGGTGGAAAGGCTAGGCACAAAAATCTCATCAGTGGGCAGCAATATGCTAATTCAATTTAGAAACTTGGAAATTACATTTAAGGACTAAGCTCTCCAGAGCCATCATTTGTGAAGGCAGCTTTTGATATCTCAGGCTTGATTAAACAAACCTGAGGAGGAATTAACTAGACACTATTAAAAATATAGCTGAATTTAGGAAGACGTACCTCAAACTGATTATGAACTGAATATACAGAATTGTATAATTGCAAATTAAAAAAAAGATGTACTTTAAAAGCTAGTGTTGGAAGCAAAAAAATCTGGAACACTATGATGTTTTTTAAAAAATTCAATGTTACGTACAAGGTATAACAAGATGCTAAAGAAGAGACTTAAGTTTAGCTGATTTAAAATTATATTTTGCAAGTTATCTAGTTTGGATGATACTGAATCATCATCATCATCATGATCAGGACTTGAGAATCGAACTGCAGAGACTCTGGCATAAACCAGTGCAGGTGGTTCCAGTGGTATTCGGCAAACTGGATGCTGTGCCTAAAGACCTAGGGAAGCACTTAAAAACAATTGGCGCTGACAAGATCACCATTGGTCAGCTGCAGAAGGCCACCTTACTGGATCAGCTCGCATAATCCACCGATACATCATGCAGTCCTAAACGCTTGGGAAATGTTCGACTAGTGATTTGGGATACAAAATCCAGCATGGTCATCTCGCTTGTTGTGTATATTGTCGTAATAATAATAATAATAATAATAATAATAATAATAATAATAATAATAATAATAAAGTTTATTGTCATTGTACGTGTATACACAGTATACCCATACAACGAAATTCACATAACACCCAGAGACCAGACCCAACTCACATGACAATCCCCAGACACATCCCCTAAAATAGAAGGTTATTGGAAATAGAAAGGCATGAAATGCAGGCAACAAGAGGGAACATTGTATTATGCTTGGTAGACATGTTCAAAATCCAAAAAAAAAAAAAGGCATTAATTCTAATGCTGGTTCAAAAAATCCTTTGGACTTTTTGCTGAAACAAAAAATAATTAAATGACATATGAGTTGATGTTTACAAAAAATGGTAAAGAGTAATAAAAATGAAAATTATGTTGTAAACTTAGAGTAAAAGCTTAATATAAATTTATACTTATTATCTGCTGTGAAAGAGAATCAGAAGTCAAAAAAGAAAAGAAAATGAGGACATTAAGAGATAGTTTCTAAAGCTAGTAAATGTAAGCCATAAACAGTTTGTAGCATACGCTCCTATTATTCACAGACTTTATATATATAACCCTCAGTGTTCCATTCAAACTAATAAATTATTTCTTACAGCTAATAACTCTGACATAAAAATGTACCAGCCAGCATATAGTATGTGGGGCACTTTTTTATCATTCCTTTTGAAGCTGACTACTATAAATTGCACAAAACAGCTTCATAATAATCCTATAACTTAAATATTTTGCTATTTATATTTGATCACCAGATAAATTGTGTGGCACTAAAACAATATTTATTCGTTTATTTAGTCCCATTTGTACAGCCAGCCATCCCACATAGAAGAAACTCTGGGCAGCATATATAATAATCAAAATATATTTTTTAAAAATTAAAAGAACCAGTCTGAATTAAAACTAAAAACTAGAAGAAGAAAAAATAGTAATGAAAATGGCAACAAAGAGAGAGAAAATGCATTCCATTAACTGTCATACAGCCATCCAGCAAACAATGCTCTAATGCGATCTCCAAACTAGTTGGCAAAACCATGTTTTAAAGTCCTTCTGATAGGCCAACAGGGTTGGCCCCAGTCTCAGCTTGAAAGAGGTGATGTTCTGCAGAGTGGGATTATGGTAGAAAAGGCATTCTTCCTAGGGCCCTGCCTGATGACACTCCCTGTCCAATGGAACCCACAACATGCTCTCTTGCCAGGGGAAATGTAGATATAATTGGAAAGAGTTAGTCCCTCAAATATCTCAGTCCATGCTATGTAGAACTTTAAAAGTTATAATCAGCACCTTGAATTGGACCCAAAGCAAATTGGCAATCAATACATCTCATGTGCCAGAGATGTAACGTGCACATTTAATTGTCGATACTGCTGCACTGCAGTGAGCTCCCCCCCTCCCCCGAGTTACAATGGAGTGGGCAAATCAGTCCAGTGAAACAGTACTGGAAAAATCCAAGAAACATAAAACTGGATGATCACTTATGAATCTTTTCCTGCAAATTGAGAGTATAAGACATGGAGATTCCACAATAAAGAACCAACTTAGACAGTAAGGCAAGAAAAAATTACCTCTGAGTTACCTATGAAAAATATACATATGAGGCCTATCTCATATGGAAATTCTTTATAACATAAGGATACAAAAAGTAAGTTCCTATTGTATGTCCAGTATGATTGTGCAGTGTTTTAAGTTCAAAAGCCAAAAGGTCCTTCAATACTTGCAGAGGTGCAAAACATAATACCTGTTTTAACTCTGTAAACAATATATGTCTTTTCCTAGAATTGTGCTGCAGTTTAGCAAGGCAGCCACACAAACCAGCTTCTTTAAGATAGATGCTATCTGCATACGTCTGGTTACTCTGAAGTACATTTTTTTTGTTAAATCTGTAGCACTGCACAGCAACAAAGAAAACCCAACAATAAATTATTCAGCTAAAATATTCTGTGGCTAAATTCCTCAAAATAAAAGAATTTGCTAGAATCATGATAGTATGTCATGTCCTCGAATTATCAAGAAAAGAAGCAGAATTCCCCTCCTCCAGCAGAATATGGCAGCTGATTAGATTCTCAGAAGAGCCTAGTGACAGCTGGTGCCCACAGCAGTTGGTGGAGTGAAGCCAAGAAGTCCCCATAGCTGGAACCCACTGTAGGAGAATTTGGCATTTGTCTGACCCATACAACACAAAGCAATATTTTTACATCTTCCGAAGGTCCTGACTCATACTGGGAACTCAATGTTTATATATGCCTGGATGAACTTCCAGAAATCTGCATGATATTACTTTTCTCTCACAGCAGTGAATATTCAGAGGAGAGCAATGTGCAGTAAAAGTTGGTAAAATGGCAAGGATTGTGACCAACGAGTAAATAAGACTTTGGAGGAATAAACCTAAAAATCACAAAACCTGAAATGATAGAAAATATAGAAGCTTTTAATCAAAAGATCTGCCAAAGCCAAAATGTTTATCTCCATTTTAATAGATAGCATTCTTAGGTTTCTGGAGCTTCAAGAAGGACCTCCATTTACTTTTGATAAAGAAACCAAGTATAAAGAAATAGAAAAATATAGGTGCACATGGGATTGGATTTGAAGAGCAATATGTGATTTAAAGCTTGCATTGATATTCCTATATCACCTCGCAGAAATGCATTAAAGTAGCTGCAGCTTTACTGGGTTTTTCATGGGTGGCCTTCATAGTCAATAAGCAATTCTAAGAAAAGATTAATTTGTTTAAGGTGTTCCCAACAGGTGGTAAATGCATGCTCATATGAATTCCAGGTCACATTTTTTCTTTTTGAACAAATTATCTCTCACAATCCTAATAGAGTGTCAAAGGTACACTGTCAAATTTCTGGAAGTAAATTGAAAATGTTGTTAATAGTGATGAAATAATTACTAGCATTTTATTTTCATATAATAGTGAATGTAGTGAATATTACAGAAATACCATCAGGGCAGTTAATACCTGGGCAATTCAATCAGTAGATACACAGCTGAAATAGTGGACTGGACTAAAAAAACAACAACAACCTGGATAGGAAGATCAGATAAAGAATGACAATATACCATGCCCTAAATCCACACAGTAAAGTTGTCAGATTCTACTTACCAAGAAAAATAGGAGGGCATGGAATGCTGCAAGAAGCAAAAAGGGCATTGGAAGAATATCTGAAGGACAGTGAAGAAGATGCACTGAAGCTAGTATACCATGAAGGCTTACTGAGTCCTGGAAAGACCAAATTGGCCTATAATATGGCCTTCAATAAAGACCAAATGAAGAATAGAAAAGAGATACAAGGCAGGGCAAAATATTACATGGCCACTTCTTAAAAAATAGTAGGCTAAGCAGATAACAACAAGACCTGGCAATGGCTAAGAGCAGGAAAGTTGAAATAAGAGATAGACAGGCTAATTCTGGCTGCACAAGCCCAAGCTTTAAGAATAAATGCATACAAAGCCAGGATTGAGAAGGCAGCAAAGGACAGCAAATGCTGCTTCTGCAGAGAAACTGAAGAAACAATGGCCCACCTATTTAACCACTGCAAGAAAATTGCACAAACTGATTACAAAAAAGGGCATGACAAACTAGCGACAATGGTACACTGGAATATTTGCATGAAATACCATTTGTTTGCAAGAAAAATCGATGAAAGCACAAAAGGGACGAAGTAATAGAAAATGAAGACGCTAAAGTACTCTGGGACTTTAGAATTTAGACAGACAAGTACCTGCCACATAACATCCTACAATAGATTTAACAACTGTTAAAAAAGACCAAAAAAAATTGGTAATGGATGTGACTTGGTAATGGTAATGGATGTCTGGAGAAGTTAAAGACTTGTAGAAAGTAACAAAATATAAAGATCTGCAAATAAAATGAATGTGGCAAAAAGAAAGCAAAGACAGTATCAATAGTAATAGGCACCTTGGGTGCAATCCGAACATCTGGAGCACCATGTGAACACCACTGGTATTGTCAAAATTACCAAAAATCAATTGCAAAATGCAACTTTACTTGAAACCACTTACATCCTGCGAGGATACCTGAAACACCATCAAACAACCTCTGCCTATTCCAGGTCCTCAGGGAAGGACTCAATAGGTGGATTAAAATGCCAAATCCAGTTTAAGCATCTGTCTGACCATTAATAATAATAGATGCTTAACTCCAATCAAAATTTGCTAATGATGTTAATCTTCAAGTAATTTCTATAAAGAAGTAAACACTAAATTTCAAAAAGTTCTTACAATTGTAGCATTTACTGTACAGTTACAGTGACAGCATTTAAGCTTATAGCTGAAATCACACAGCATGCTTTGCCTTAATTTTTTAACCATGATTTGTTGAATAAGTCACATTGGTCTTATTTACACATCTGACAAAATTGTCATGGTTTAGTACAGAGCATTAACTTAGTCATTTTTTTAATCTTAGGTAAGATTACCAAAGGGACTTAAATCAAGTTTCATATTTTGAATTACATTAATAAGCATCCATTCTAGCAGGTTGCCCTATAAACCTTGAACAACGTGGTCTGCAACTACAGCCTTCATATAACTGAATATTACACAAAAAACATGTTGTTTGAACAATCAAATTATTTCATAAAGCATTATATGGAAGGCCATTAAGTACATTATTAGTGGAATATTCAATTTCAGTCCTTTATAATATACTCTAGAGATGTGCATGAAGGCAAGTTTATTTTAGCTTGAGCTAAGAAAAAACTACTTCATTCAAAACATTGTGTTCTTGTTCAATAAAATTCAAAACTGTGTGAGTATTCTTTATTCTACTCTCACAAGTTGAAAGATTTAGACTGTTATGATCATTAGAAGCAATGTGAACCAGATATGAATAGATATTTCCTTGTTATATGTCTAACCTGGGTGTCGGCAACGTGCAGCTCCTGAGCCGCATGTGGCTCTTTCATCCCCCTGCTGTGGTTCCCTGCCAGCTGGCTGGCCCCGCCCCTCGCTCTCTCCTCCCAGTCACTCCTTGCGTGGCCTGAGAAGGTAAGGGCGACGGCGGGGAACGAGACTCGCTCCATATTCCAAAGCGGGAGGGAAGCCCCTCTGTACTTGCCTCTCATCTCGCGGGCACTTCCTTTGGGGCTTCTTGGTGCTGAGCGCACCTCTGTCGTTCAGGGAGATGCGTGACTTTTTCTCTGCCCCGAGACACTGTCCCAGCCCAGCTGCGGCCGATGCTCCGCAACATAATGGGCTCCAGGAGGAGGAGGGGATGCCGTCTCCTCATTGTGAAGCGCACTAAGTTTAAGTGTGTTGTGTAAGGCACTGCGAGATCAGCGAGCAGGCCATGGAGGCGGCAAGAGAAGCGTCAGAGGAAGTGCCTGCGAGATGAGAGGCAAGTACAGGGTGCTTCCCTCCCGCTCTGGAATATGGAGCAAGTCTCCATCCCTGCCGTTACCCTTACCTTCTCAGGCCACGCGAGGAGTGACTGGGAAGGGAGGGTGAGGGGCGGGGCCAGCCAGCAGGCAGGGAGCCACAGCAAGGGGACGAAGGAGTTTCATTTGTCTGAGAACATGAAATGACTCTTGATTTAAAATCATATGGTAAAAAGCACCCGAAGAAGACAGAACATCAGCAAAAAACCAACAAACCCCCCCCCCCCAATCCTTGCCTTTTTTTTTTGGAAATGGTTCAAGAGGGAACACACACATACACGAGAGAGAGAGGGAGAGAGAGAAAGAGAGGGGGGAGAGAGAGGGAGGGAAAGAGAGAGAGATGAGAGAGAGAAAATGGGAAAAAGAGAGAGAAATATGAAAATGATGGAGGGAGAGAATGAAAGAGGGAAAAGAAACAAACAAGAGAAAGAGAAGGGCGAAAGAGAGAGGGACACAGAAATGAGAGAGCTGGAGGGAGAGAATGAGAGGGAAAAGAGGGAAATGAGAGAGAGAAGGGGAGAGAAAGAAAAGAAAGAGAGGGAGGGAGGGAGGGAGGAAGAGAGAGGAAGAGGAAAAAGAGAAAAACAAGAGAGGGAGGGAGAGAGAGAAAGAGAGGCCCATTTCCCATAGAAAATGCTCAGAGCTACAAAATCTGGGTAGACGCGGCTGGGGGGGGTGTCATGTGACTGGATGGGAGTGATGTTGAGTTGGCCACACCCACTTAGGTTTTGTGGCTCCCAATGTTTTCTTTTCTGTGGAAAACGGGTCCAAATGGCTCTGAGTGTTTAGGGTTGCAGACCTCTGGTCTAACCCATCCTGAGTGCTACTTTCAACCAAGTTGTAAAAAAAAATGTTACTGAGGAATCAAACAGCATACCTCTACTCCCACCCACTGGAAAATCTCTTTAGAGTGGAAACTGTCATTAAAAAAGAACCTGCCCAAACACACCAAAGATCTTTTCAATAATCTCTTGAAGACAGTGCACAACACTGTTTCAACACATTTTTCCTGTAAAGTTTTCATTTTTAAAAAATCTGTTTCATTTTTTTTTTTGCAGGCATTGACATCTTGCTTCCTTAACAAGATCAAGCAACAGATGGGACATGTTTTTTTCCAGACTACCTGCCAGGGCCCAAGCCCAGGAAAAGCAATCCTGTTGTTCTTTGATGTTTTTATTTGCCAATTGGGGAAAGTGCAATAAAAGGCCTACTGATGCTTTTTATTTGCATAAAGAACACTAAAAATATGACAAAGGAACATCCATATCATGTATATACACAGACCAAAGCAGGACAGTGCCAGCCTGAAGCTCCTAAAAATGCCTACATCGAGTACATATACCCAAAGCATAATGAATAAGTGGGCACTGTATTAGTAACCTTTACATTTATATAACCTCAGCAGAATCAGCTTGTATGCAAAGCACAATTAATCATGCTCACACAAACATTGTGTTAGCTGACTGTACTATAAAGCACACCTTAATACATATGCATCATACCCATAAAGCCACATGATCTCTATTTGGCATGTATTAAAGTTAGTTTAAAAGGAGCATTAACTTTTCAAATAAGTCTAAGCTGTCTTCTTCTGTCTGACCATCAACTTTTGCTTCACGATTAACATTACAAGCTGATCAGCCCAGTATTTACTGCTACAATCCTGAAATAAAACTCTTGGGTTTATTTTTGTATCAACATTTGAAACAGCTATTTTGGAGTCAAACATTTTGCTCCTAGGATATTATCATCTTTTCTATTAAGTCTTACCGGATAAGGCAAAACTTATGATTTTATAAGCATCTATGAAATCTTTCATAGAACTTTCAAAGAAGGAAAAGTAGTTCACAATAAAACAGTTTTATTAAGCGACTAGATGTATGTTCATAACATTTTACACAAAATATGTAATTTCAGAATTGATCACACAAGTAATTTGATCATAATAAAGATTTATAAATCTATTTTCAAATAGTTTAACCTATCTTGTTAATAAGAGGTCGCTCACATCTACTATTTTTATTATGTAATTTTATTTATCTTGCTATCAGTAAGAATATTTGGTCAATCATGAAAAAAAGGATTCTTTGCTCAATAACTGTCAACCAACAAGAACAAAATTTTATCTTAGATCTTGGGATACAATCTAGTCTTTATAAGCTGCACTGCTAGTCACACTTTTTCTGAAGTTCACTAGATTACTATTGAAAGTTCTATGGATGAAGAAATCAAGTTTCAGTTGAGAAACAGAACGGAAACTGTCACAGGTAATTAACAGAAGTCCTGGCATATTCATGAAGTTTAAGTATGCTGGAAACTGCAGATGAAATATCTAAGCTACACTTCCTAACAATTGTAAAGTATACTCTATTAGAGGCTTTACACAAATAATGTTATAACAGGAGTTAAGAAGACAAACTCTGAACTGTAAATGCAAAACCTGAAGTGTTTAACCAGAAATTTAAAGCCAAGATTCTGCAAGAGTGAATGAATTTTAGAATTAATTGAATAAACTCCAAAATTTAGATACAATATGGACATATTAAAAATAAGACAACTTTCTAGAATGATGTAGACCTCTTTGTGCAACAAGCAATAGCACTACTGATGCTATTTGCCTCCATTACTAATTTGCTTCTCTTTTTATGACTGAAATTTCTTTTTGAAAAATGTACAAAGAAATTCTAAATAGAATAAAGAAATCACCTAATAATTTAGTCATATGCCGAACTAACAGTATCTTGAGTTTCCCAAATATATTGTTTTATGCTCAGGATAATAGATAACTATCAAAAATACGCTTTGTGTATTTCGTGAGTTTTGTTAGTTCTTTAAGTCAATAGTTGTTTCATAATTTCATTTTTCTAGAGGTTGCAAAATTTGGAGTGCTAATAGAAACAAACCCTTCAATACATTTAAGAATTAAGCTAAAACAGAATCTGAATTCTGGATGAATCTGACTCAGTCACGCCAATGGATTCAAAATAGTTTTTTGTTGTTGTTCAATCAGGTCCAATTCTCAGAGACTGACTGAACTGCCCTGCAGTTTTCTGGGCAAGATTTTTTTTTAATAAATGGTTTGCCATTGCCTTCTTTCTAGGGCTGAAAAAAAGTGACCGGCC
>WNWU01018803.1:0-10952 GCA_012654045.1 Ptyas mucosa | reverse complement strand
ACTCTACTCTACTCTACTCTACTCTACTCTACTCTACTCTACTCTACACTACACTACACTACACTACACTATACTATTCTACACTACTCTACTCTACTCTACTCTACTCTATTCTTTCATCTTAAAACAGAAAAACTACTCTGGATATTTAAAAATGAACTCTGGTAGGTATGAGGTAAATACTATCTGATAAATGAGATTTTATATTCGTATCTTGAGATCAGAATTAAGCGCCTTGGCTGTTTGTAAATCACAACATGCGAAGTCAACATCAAACAAACAACACCACAATTCTGTATTATGTGTAACACCACTCATTGGAAAGGTTCTTGCTCAATGCATCATTTTCAAAGTTTTTTTTTAAAATTAGGTTTTCCAGAAGTTCCAGCTAGTTTGTGAAAGAAAGGCTATTTTTGTCTTCTAAATAATTTACATTTGCCGTGAAAGCAATGTCTTATTATCATTGAAAATATGGTAATGAAGGCAGAGGAATTTTATGAGTTGCCTCTTTCTTTGGTCGCTCATCTTAAATATAAATGCAGGGCCCTCTTCCTTTCATATAAATAAAATATGCGGCCTGCAGTTATTCCTCTAAGTGTTCTAGAAGGAACTCTTCCCATTGGTGAAGTTCTGTAACCTTAGATGGTTTCAAATGTTCCTTTAGCACAATGTTGTTTGATCATGATCCTTTTATCCCCAACCCCTTTCACTGAATGGAAATTTAAGAGACAAAGTGGATATTCATTTGCAAAAAAAGAGGGGAAAGTGGGTATTATTTACATGAAATCTGTTTTTCCTAATTCGTATGCAATTTTAGAAAGAAATACTATTTAGTTACTGCTTTTTAAGGTGTATTGGAGATGTAGTGCATTTTTTAAAAAGATGAAGCTTCAATTTTACAGTTGTGGCCAACATCTTGACCTCTTTTAACCACTTCTGCAGATGCTTTCGATTGGCAACTCTTCAGCTAGAAATGTCTTCAAATACAGGTAGTTCTCAACTTGCAACCACAGTTAAGACCTGGATTTTCATTACTAAGCAAGGCTTTTTTTGCCATGGTTGTTAAGTGAATCACATGGACATTAAGCAAATCTGACTTTCCCCATGGATTTTGTTGTGGTCCGCCAGCAGCCTGCGGAGCTGGCAGCGGAGTCGGACAGTGAGGAGGCTGAGGAAGAACATGGGCCAGTCCTGGAGGCTGGGGAAGGCCCGGATGAGGGCTCTGCGTTCGAGATAGAAATGGGGCCAGGGCCATCGGGGAGTGATGGGCAGACTTTGGAGCCTCTGGAGGCTGACAGTAGAGAGGCAGAGGAACAGGAGGAGCCTGTTTCTAGTGCATGTATGAGAAGAATGCCAGAAGGCAGGAGCAGATAAAGCAGAGAGGACGACTCGGCAGTAGGGCCAAGAAATGATTGGCCCCTCCCATAAAGCTTAAAAGACCAGCAACAGCTCTTGGCCTCTTTGCTGGAAAACAACGTTGAGAGAATTGCTTCTTGTTTCATTGTATTCATTTCTTGTCGGCGTCTTCTGCTTCTGAACTTTTGCCAAGAAAAGCCTTTGGCAGTTTGTCTAATTATCCTAAGGTCGGTGATAAACTGAGGAATGGCGTTTTGAAGAATTTGCTTTAATTTAGTTTGGATTACGCTGAGAATGAGTTAATTCTCAGCTGTTCTAATAAAGTCTGTTTGTTTTCGAACTGTTTGTATTTAATACTAACTACTTGGCTCTAGGTCACAACAGATTTTGCTTGTCAAACATTGGCTGGTAAGGTTGCAAATGGCAATCAACATCATAAGTACGTACTGGTTGCCGAGTGCCCGAATTTTGATCATATGACTATGGGGATGCTCCAACGGTTGTAAGTACAAGGACTGGTTATAAGTCATTGTTTCAGTGCTGTTGTAACTTTGAATGTTTGCTAAATCAATGGTTGTAAGTCAAGGACTACCTATAGAAATTTTTCATCAGAAAGACCTTCAGAATCGTGATTCTTCCAACTTTCAGCATTCCAAGTAATTCACCCATAGAAAACAGAACTCTGAACCAGGCAAATTCCTCAAAGAACAATTTATTGGATACATCATATTGGCACAACTAGTGAAAGCTGACTCTAAAAGTTCCTGCTCCTCTCTGGCCAGCCACCTGTGAGAATGTTCTTGGTTCCCACAGGAAAACTTTATTGTTCTGGCTACAAGACCCCATCTAACTATTCCCCCCCCCTTCCACCATTGTGTAGCAACCCTGAAGCCTCCAAGATGGCCTCAGTCCAGTCCACTTCAGGGTTGACACCAACAAGCAGGAGATCTGGCCAGTTGATCTTCACCATATGATTAGTCAGACAGACAATAGAATAGAATAACAGAGTTGGAAGGGACCTTGGAGGTCTTCTAGTCCAACCCCCTGTTTAGGCAGGAAATCCTACACCACTTCAATTGGTTATCCAACATCTTCTTAAAAACTTCCAGTGTTGGAGCATTCACAAATTCTGGATGCAAGTTGTTCCACTGATTAATTGTTCTAACTGTCAGGAAATTTCTCCTTAGTTCTAAATTGCTTCTCTCCTTGATTAGTTTCCATCCATTTCCTTCAGGTGCTTTGGAGAATAGCTTGACTCCCTCTTCTTTGTGGCAGCCCCTGAGATATTGGAACACTGCTATCATGTCTCCCCTAGTCCTTCTTTTCATTAAACTAGACATACCCAGTTCCTGCAACCGTTCTTCATGTTTTAATCCTCAAGTGGTAGCATATTTTTGGCATTTCCTTTGCTTCTGTTGCTTGAACAGCAACTGTTATAAACTGTTCAGCTAGTAA
The DNA here is from genome assembly GCA_012654045.1 of Ptyas mucosa. Classification (NCBI taxonomy): domain Eukaryota; kingdom Metazoa; phylum Chordata; class Lepidosauria; order Squamata; family Colubridae; genus Ptyas; species Ptyas mucosa. Next base: position 8,141 of record WNWU01018803.1, on the reverse strand, counting down.
CTACAGTACATTTCACTTCCATAAATAGTGACTCCACTACCTGCTTGGTTTAAGCCTGTAAGGCAGAATCAACGGAGAATTTGTGTGGAATAGAAAGATACTGATATCTTTGATATGTTTGTTAAAAAATAAAAAAACATATACCCATTTATACCATTTATATATATATAAAAAGAAAGATACTGATGTCTTTTTGTTAAGACACCAATTGCCGGAGAGCTCCATAGCAATTACAAATTGTATTGCCTTGACTACGGTAAACTGAATGAATAGATAGATAACAGAATAACAGAGGTGGAAGGGATCTCAGAGGTCTTCCAGTCCAATCCCCTGCTCAAGCAGGAGACTCTGTACCATTTCAGACAAATGGTTGTCTAATCTCTTCTTAAAAACTTCCAGTATTGGAGCATTCACAACTTCTGGAGGCAAGTTGTTCCACTGATTAATTTTTCTAACTATCAGGAAATTTCTCCTTAGTTGCTTCTCTCCTTGGTTCATTTCCAACCATTGGTTCCTGTCTTGTCTTCAGTTACTTTGGAAAATAGGTTGTGGCAGCCCTCCAAATATTGGAACACTGCTATCATGTCCCCCCTAATCCTTCTTTTCACTAGAATGGACGTGGCTGAATTGTGAGGTGAAGGAAGGACTGTTTTGGAATCTCATTGCAGGCCTGGAATCTACATTCCAAACTCCAATTGGGATTGTTTTGTTTCTTGGTGTTCACTTGCCTATTGAGAATGAATAAAAACATTCAACCTTGAAAAAATGCAGGAGCTTCTGGGCTGACAGATCATTACTTTCCAAGCATCCTAGATATCCTCTTTGAATAATGCATGAGTATTTGCTTTTCAGTGCTCAGAAGAAATTTACAATACTTGTCTGCTTAATCCTACACATGTGGAATTCTTTCTAGGCTGTTTCTAACTAAAGGCTAAACTAAAGTTTCTAACTAAATTTGCAAGTTTAAACTTTACAGTTTTATTCCAGACTAGTCCCACAGGATCGATGTGGGCAGAAATTATGAGAATTAAACATTTTCATTTCTCTAACATGGGGATTAAAGAGTCCTAGGCCTAAATTTAACTTAACTTCCAGAAAATAAATTCCTTTAGTATTTAGTAAATTTAGTATTTAGTAAATCCACAATTTACAGGGTGAATTCTTCTGGTCTTTTCAATTTGGTCTAAAGTAAAGGTAAAGGTTCCCCTCGCACATATGTGCTAGTCGTTCCCGTCTCTAGGGGGCGGTGCTCATCTCTGTTTCAAAGCTGAAGAGCCAGCGCTGTCTGAAGACGTCTCCATGGTCACGTGGCCGGCATGACTAAACACCAAAGGTGCATAGAACGCTGTTCCCTTCCCATCAAAGGTGGTCCCTATTTTTCTACTTGCATTTTTTTACGTGCTTTTGAACTGCTAGGTTGGCAGAAGCTGGGACAAGTAACGGGAGCTCACCCCGTTTACACGGCACTAGGGATTCGAACCATTGAACTGCCGACCTTTTGATCGGCAAGCTCAGCGTCTTAGCCGCTGAGCCACCATGTCCCTGAATTTGGTCTAGCAAATGGGAAAAATGAAAGTTTTCCGTTCCTCAATATTAGTTACTACATATAGTTGACCTTCATGCGAGCGAAAAATCTATGTGGTCACTGAGAATTGACACTGGCTTGATTGCATGTAATCAATCAATCAATAGCTGGCATGGTTGGCCCAGGAAATATAAAAGAAGTACGGAGCTAAGTCAATACACCTTCTGATTCTTTTAGTTCAGCTCAGCACAAGGTAGCTGAAGCGGGAGCCAAATTGGAAACAGACACAACTAAATCTGAGCGGCAAGCCCCAGCTTGTAGGGCAGAAAATGTTGGTAGCAAGCATCAACAATACAGATTAATGCAAAGGGTAGCTGCCTCATTTAAGCTGTGGCAATTCCCCAGGTAGTCCTCGATCGCCATTGAACTCAAAGTTTCTATCGCTGAGTGAGACATTTGTTAAGAGAGTTTGGCCCCATTGTACGACTTTCCTTGCCACATTTGTTAAATGAATCACTGCAGTTGTTAAATCAGTAACATGGTTGTTAAGTGAATCCGGCTTCCCCAGTGATTTTGCTCGTCAGAAGGTCGCAAAAGGGGATCACATGATCCCGGGAACCCTACAACTGTCATAAATAGGAGTCAATTGCCAAGGTCTGAATTTTGATCACCTGACCATGGGGATGCTGCAACGGTCATAAGTGCGAAATTGGTCATAAGTAAGTCACTTTTTTTCAGAGTCGTTGTAACTTCAAACAAATGATTGTAAATCAAGGACTACCTGTACCCTTCCAGGATTATCTCAATTGTTCCAGCAAGAGAGTAAAGCATTTTACACATGTGAACATTGCATATCAGCCAGATCAACCACAATATTGTGTCCTGAACAAGACATGATCTATTGTGTTACAAAAACAAAACAAAAAATAAAATTTATTCCTAGATTGCATATTACTTTTGCAGCACCAACTTTTGCTGTTAATCACCCTAATACACAACAAAAACCCGGCATTGGGAGATGCCACCGCAAACCAAAATTTATCTATCTATCTATCTATCTATCTATCTATCTATCTATCTATCTATCTATCTATCATCTATCCAGGGGTGAAATCCAGTAGGTTCTGACAGGTTCTGGAGAACCGGTAGCGGAAATTTTGAGCAGTTCAGAGAACCGGCAAATACCACCTCTGGCTGGCCCCAGTGGGGTGGGAATGGAGATTTTGCAGTTTCCTTCCCCTGCCACGCCCACCAAGACCCCACCAAGACACACCCACAGAACCGGTAGTAAAAAAAATTGGATTTCACCACTCTATCTATCTATCTATCTATCTATCTATCTATCTATCTATCATTTTTTAAAATATTTGTTATATCAAACAGGAGGAGAAAATAAAGAGAGAAAAGGGGTAAAATGTTTTTTTAAATTCCAAGAGAACAGAAAGAAAAGAAAAAGCTAGAATAAAACCTAAATAACAACTTGACAACTAGCTAAACAGACATATACGTATACCTATATTTTAAAATTAAAAGGAACAAAAATAAAATAGATCAGGCTATTGAAATCATATAACTGTCTTCAACTGCATTATTAGAATTCAAGGGTTGAACAATAAATTAGAACTGTATCATCAGAATCATATCAGCTTTTGCTCCTCTTTCAGTAGAAAGATTTGTAGAAAGAAAGTAGAGAGATTTCATTAAGCCAACTTTTAGAGTGTGAGACATAAGTTTTCTTCCATTTTAGATATTTACTACTTATTTATTCCATCTTCAGCAGAGAAAGGGTAAGAGACAGTGGTGGGATTCAGCCGGTTTGGGCTAGTTCAGGAGAACCAGTAGTTAAATTGCTGGCTGGCCCTTCCCCTGCCCTCCCTGCCCCTTCCAGGACTCCCCACTGCCCCATTTTGGCTTCCAGCTAAGTGCAGGGAGGCCTACTAGGCCCAAAATGGGGCGCGGGGGTTGCAGAGCGCCCCCCCCCCCCATGGCCGGTTTTTGCTCCCAGGAGGCTGCAGGGAAGCATACTGGGCCCAAAATGGGATGCGGCGGTTGCAGACCGACCCCCCCATGGTCATTTTTTGCTCGCAGGAGGCTGCAGGGAGGCCTACTAGGCCCAAAATGGGGCACGGGGGGGGCGCATTCCCCCATGGCCCATTTTTGCTCCCAGGAGGGTGCAGGAGGCTGAGTGTTGCCTGTCAAACCCCCTGGCCACGCCCACCATGACCACACACACCCAGCCGGTCATTAGGGCAGCGAACCGGTTGTTAAATTATTTGAATCCCACCACTGGTATGAGACACAGGTTCTCTTCCATTTTAGATACTTATTACATATTTATCACATCTTCAGCACAGAAAGGGTAAGAGACAACCTGTTTGAAAACCTCTTTTGGAGGCTCATAAAAGTCTGAATCGTAGGGGAAGAAGAGCTAGAAGGAGGAGGTCCGTTCTTAAATTTTAGAAAGCTCTTTTTTTTAATCTTCCCAAAATTCTAGAAGCAGCCTAAGCGATTTATATATCTTTTTTTCAACTTGCCAGCTGTTGTCAAACACAGTTCACAAATTTTAGTTTCGCGTCTTCGCACTTTGCGATCTTACAAGAAGTCCATTGGCTTTATAAATTCCTTTCTCACATATTCAACACATTTGCTTAATTCGAGTCACAGACATCCCCCCCCCCCACCCACACAGAGACATCTGGACAATTCAATTAAATACAATAAAATTAAATAAAGAGGAAAAAAAGGGAAAAGAAAAAGAAGCAAGCCCGCCACATAATTAAATAAGATAAAAAATAAGATACAACACACTGGTGCTTTATGCACAACACTACTCTACACAATGTGTTCAAAAGCGCAGGCCCACATTTTTGTGTGTTTGTGAGTGTTTGACATTCTTGACTCCCGGCAACTGCCTGGATTAGTTGCTGGCAGTTTTCTTGGCAAGGTTTTCTTGGCTTGCAAGTTCCTTCTTCATACAACTGAGATAAAGTGACCGGCCCAAAGTTGCCCAGCTGGTTTTGTGCTAAGGCATGACTATACACTCACAATCTCCTGTTCTTTAGCTTGATGCCTTAACGTATACCAAACTCAAGTATCCAGGCCCTGAAATTAATTTGCCATTAATAACTTGCAGATTCTGCAGGCTGCCAGTAGCTTGGATTATTTTGGGGTCCTTATCTGCTGGAAGGGATTTCACACAAAATTCATTTGGACATCCAAAACAGATATTAAAAATTCTTGCACATACCGTATATCTATAGAAATTAGATAGAGAATGGGTCGATGACTCAGCATTTCCACAAATCTTACATATTTAGCTTCTGCAAATATTGAAGTTTTCTTGGGCAAGTGACTTGATTTTTTTTTTAGGTTTTCAGGGACAAGGGTCCTCCTTTAGCAGCTATAATTGAAGATTGGCAACTAAGTTGTTAAGCAAAGCGATCACTAAATGAAATTGCAGCTTTGTCTCTTATTTTACTTCAGATTTCCTTGCCTTTACAGACCTCAAAGGTCACACGTGAGGATTGATCCCAAACTTACTTTTTGATCATCCTTGTAACCGTGAACGGTTGCTAAATGAGGCAGTCACAAAATGAGGACTACTTGTCTCCTCATTCTGACTAGACTTGTGACTATTTAATCTATTATAATTCGGAATCCATGAGCCACAGTGGCGCAGTGATTAGAATGCAGTACTGCAGGCTACTTCTGCTCACTGTCAGCTGCCAGCAGTTCGATCCTCATCGGCTCAAGGTTGACTCAGCCTTCCATCCTTCCGAGATGGGTAAAATGAGGAGCCAGACTGTTGAGGGCAATATGTTGACTCTGTAAACCGCTTAGAGAGGGCTGTAAAGCACTGTAAAGTGGTATATAAGTCTAAGTGATATTGCTGTTGCTATTCCATTCAGTCTTCAGAAAGATTTTCCAAGAGCCGTGGTGGTATGCAGTATTGCAGGGTAACTCTGCCTACTGATGGGAGTTCAATCCTGACCGGTTCAAGGTTGACTCAGCCTTCCATCCTTCCGAGGTTGGTAAAATGAGGACCCAGATTGTTGGGAGCAAATCTGCTGACTCTGTAAACTGCTTAGAGAGGGCTGTAAAACACTGTAAAGTGGTATATAAGTCTAAGTACCATTGCTATTGCATTATTGTCATTAAAACATGTGTCACAAGAATATTTTTATCATTACTACTGGTACTACTGACAGTACCATTGGTAGGTTCGTGCTAATGCTGGAGAAATTCGTACCTGACTCCTGCTGTCGCCCAAAGAACTCAGCAATGGTGCAAATAAATCTCATTTGGTTAATTTGGACACATTGTAATGGAATGCATCGGCTCCCTAAGTGGCTCAGTGGCTAAGACGCTGAGCTTGTCGATCAGAAAGGTCGGCAGTTCGAATCCCTCGTATAGGTCTCCTGTGTGAGCGGGGGGTTGGACTAGATGACCTCCAAGGTCCCTTCCAACTCTGTTACTGTTACTGTCTAGGAAACCATAAAAAAAGAGACGGAGGAGCTTGTGGTAAAAGAAACTTCGGAAGGATCTACCATTTTGGATCCAGGTCATGGTTGTCCCAAAGCTGCTTTTTACAAAAGGCAGCTGAACTTTCTCAGTTTTTTACCTTTGAAAATGTTTCATTTCTCATCCAGGAAGCTTCTTCAGTTCTTGAAAGTAAGAAAGTCCAATTGCCTTTTTGAAAAAAAAGCCCCTTTGGGACAACCATGATCTGGATTAGCAATAGCAATAGATTTAGACTTATATACTGTTTCACAGTGCTTCACAGCCCTCCTTAAGAGCAGTTTACAGAGTCAGCATATTGCCCCCAACAATCTGGGTCCTTGTGAAATTATTGAGAATCTCCAAAGACATTTAGCTAACTAAGACTGTCCCAAAGATGCTTTTTCAAGAGGCAACTGGACTTTCTGGTGTGTTTTTTTTTCTTTGAAGATGTTTCATTTCTCATCCAGGAAGCTTCCTCAGCTCTGTCTGAAAAAGCTTCTTGGATGGAGAAGAAGCTTCTTGGATGAGAAGCGAAACGTCTTCAAAGAAAAAACAGAAAATCCAGTTGCCTCTTGAAAAAGCACCTTTGGGACAGCTATGTCCTGGATGACTGAGAATCTCCATAGACATTTAGCTACTAAGAAGTTGTCCATCTACTTTTCCCTTCCTTAGTTCCTTCCACTGCGAGTCCCTCAGAGGAAAATCCTATTTACCTATACTGTGTTCTATACATCCATGGTGGAAGATGAAGAATAGAAGCAATATGTATGTTGCATATGCTGCAGAGGCAGCTATGAATAATGCATGCTTGAAAGCATTGTCAGTGGAAGCAAAGTTTTCCCAAACACAAAACTTGATTGCCACAACATATGCTGATGTGAAAAACAGAGCAAAGCTAAATTAATATTTCGCAGTGCAGCTGTGACAAGATGGAGAAGGAAGCACTGCCTGCCGTCCTGGGACATGGCCTCCCAGACATACAAGCCATACTTGTGGATGACAACCGGAGGCTAAGAAATATCTGAGAGAATAAATAACATGCTTTGCATACAGAGAGTTACGCGCGTGCAGATTAGGGAAGTTGAGAAAAAGTTGGAAAAAGAGTGAGAAGAAGAAGAAGAAGAAGAAGAAGAAGAAGAAGAGCCTTGGATAGTACAGTGGTCTAAAGCCCTGTTATTAACATCAGCTGCCTGCAATTATTGCAGGTTTGAATCTCACCAAGGCTCAAGGTTGACTCAGCCTTCCGTCCTTTCTAAGGTAGGTAAATTGAGGACCCAGTTTGTGGGGGCAATAAGCTGACTTTGTATAAATATACAAAAGTATGAAGGCTATTGCTTAGCGCATTGTAAGCCGCCCTGAGTCTCCGGAGAAGGGCGGCATATAAATCAAATAAAAAAAAAAAAGAAGAAGAAGAAGGGACTAGGGAGTCTTAAGCAATGGAAGAATTACAGGTTCTAGGAGATTCAAGTTCATCATTGAAGAAGCAACACAGGAGGTCGTTGGGCAGTGTCATCCAGAAGCAACTAGAATAATCCAGAAACACTTGTGAATAATCTCAAGCAGAAGCGTTATTCTATATGCAAATACTGTCATATAGTTCTTGGAGAACCAAGCAGTATTATTTAGGAATTTGGCAGTCATCCTTCTAACAAAACTTTTATGTCCTTCCTTCCTTTCCTACTTCCTTCTCATCTTCCTCCCTTCCACCTCCCTCCCTCCCTATCTCCTTCCCTTCCACTTTTCCTTCCTTCCTTCCATCTTCTTTTCTTCCTTCCTATCTTTTTCCCTCCCTCATTTCCTTCCTTCCTTCCTTTATTTATTTATTTACTTTTTATTAATCATATTTCTATGCCACCCACTCTCCGAGGACTCTGGGCGGCTTACAACAATTGACAGTATACTAAATAGCATATTGCCCCCAACAATCTGGGTCCTCATTTTACCCACCTCGGAAGGATAGAAGGCTGAGTCAACCTTGAGCCAGTGAGATTTGATCCGCTGATCTGCCGAACTAGCAGTCAGCTGAAGTAGCTGCAGTACAGCACTCTAACCCCTGCGCCACCTCGGCTCTTCCTTCCTTCCTTCCTTCCTTCCTTCCTTCCTTCCTTCCTTCCTT
>WNWU01018801.1:0-15228 GCA_012654045.1 Ptyas mucosa | reverse complement strand
AGCATAGGTGGCTGGAGAATTCTGGGAGTTGAAGTCCACAAGCATAGCTGGCTGGAGAATTCTGGGAGTTGAAGTCCACAAGCATAGGTGGCTGGAGAATTCTGGAAGTTGAAGTCCACAAGTCTTAAAGCTGCCAAGTTTGAAGACCTCTGATCTAAAGGGTGCTACATAGAAGAGGGAATCAACCTGAGGGAATCAATCCAAAGCACCTGAAGGTAGAACAAGAAGCAATGGATTTATTTATTTATTCATTTATTAGTCGCATTTCTATGCTGCCCAAATCCCTAGGGACTCTGGGCGGCTTACAGCAAAAAACAAACAAACAATGCGAACAATATCCCGTAAAAATATTTTTAAAGAACATTAAAAACCCATGGAAACTAATCAACCAATCTAGAACTGAGGAGAAATTTTCTGACAGTTAAAACTATTGATCAGTGAAACAACTAGCCTCCGGAAGTTGTGGGTTCTCCAACACTAAAGGTTTTTAAGAAGAGATTGGACAACCATTTGTCTGAAATGGTGTAGGGCAGTGGTGGCGAACGTTTTACTCACTGAGTGCCAAACAGGTACGCGCTTTGTGAGCTTCGTGTGTGTTTGCCAGTGGTGGGTTGCCCCCGGTTCGGACCGGTTCTATAGAACCAGTAGTAAAACCGGCGGGAGGCTCCGCCCACTGACCCTGACGTCATCAGAAGCGATCTACGCATGCGTGCACGCGAGCGATCCCGTTGCGAACCAGTAGTAAAGGTAAGTAGTACCCACCCCTGGTGTGTGCTATCCGCCCTAACGCATGGCTCCTCCCCCGTGAGCTCTGCACATGCAATGCGTGCAGGTTGCGCGTGGCTCCCCCGTGCACTGCACATGCAATCGCACTATCAGCACATGCGCAGGATTTTTGCACACTTAATGCATGTGCAATGAACGAACGCCGTCTATGCATGCATGCACTGCACACAAGTGCTCACACTTGTGAGTACAGGGGTGGGTTGCCAGGGGTGGGTTCTACTTATCTTTATTATCGGTTCGCAATGGGGCTGCGCAGGAGCATTCTGATGACATCAGGGTCCCTGGGCGGAGCCTCCCACTGGTTTTACTACTAGTTCTATAGAACCGGTGTGAACCGGGGGCAACCCACCACTGTCACATGCATGCACAAATACACATGCATGTGCAGGAGAGCTCCAAAGATCAGCTGGGTCCCCTGAATTGCACACATGCGCACCAGAGGCCCGAACACCAGCTGGGGCTTGCGCACATGCACAGCTGCAGGTGAATTGGGTGACAGCTCGCCTTCCTGGAAAGATGGCTCGGTGTGCTACCTCGGGCACGCGTGCCATAGGTTCACATCACAGGTGTAAGGCTTCCAGCTTGAGCAGGGGGTTGGACTAGAAGACCTCCGAGCAGGGGTTCTTTTACTACCGGATTGCAACAGGAGAGCAGGCATGCACACTTCTGTACATGCGCAGATTGTCCATTATGATGTCCGGGCGGGTGGGTGGAGCCTCCCCCCCAGGGGTTGGTTCTACTTACCTTTATTACCAGTTTGCAATGGGGCCGCGTGCGCGAGCAAGCGAAGCAAAGCATGTGCAGAAGCATTTTGATGACGTCTGGGTCAGTGGCCGGAGCCTCCTGCCGATTTTACTCCTGGTTCTATAGAACCGGTGCAAACCAGGGGCAACCAACCACTGCTCCCACCGCTTTTACTACCGGTTCGCAAGAACCGGACAGAACCGGGAGCAACCCACCACTGCTTTCGAGGTCCCTTCCAACTCTGTTATTCTGTTGCTTTGCTACTCATTCAAGATACCAGCCGTTCACCGTTCCTTCTGTCGTTTATTGTTTTTCTTCAAGGATTTCATACCTAGCCATCCAGGTAAGGGCCAATTACGGCTTCCTCTTGATTAATGCAGGAACCAGCTAAGCCAGCTCCAGTGTGCTTCAAGCTTTGATTGATAAGCTTGAGAGAGTCTCTATGCCAGGTATGTAGGTCAGGAAGAGATAACAAGTGGAAAAGTGTGAGCTGAGAGGAGAGGGAGAGAGAGAGAGACCACACAGGGAGAATGCAGGCTATGTTTCCCCATTACGGCTGAAGAGTTGCAAGATAATTCAGTTCTTTGGCACATAATGCAATCCAATTGTAATGCCCCATTTATTTTCTGCATCCCTCTGATTGCTATCTGTGACATGCATACTGTACTTTAATGCCTGTTGCTTTCTAGAAAAGTATTGCTGAATTACTCCAGGGTTGTTGTTTTTTTTTAATAGCATTCACGTTTTATTTCTCAAACACGGAACTACTGAAATCAGAGATGTTGATTTCTGGTTTCTCTCAACATCTCGTTTCCTTTGCAAATCTCATTCACCCTATTCCTAAGGCCTTGCTTCAAACCTGTATATCTTTTTCAAAACAGTTTTGCCTGAAATGCATTTTTTTTTTTTTACAATTTCTCCCAGAGTAATGCATTTTTGTACATCGCTTTCAGAAACTATATTTTTTTCCCTGCAGACTTTTGTCAAATGTACCATGGCTTAAAAACATAGCAAATTGCCCTACAGTGCAGAGAGATGTGTGTGAATTTTGAAAAAACAAAAAGGTTCATAATTGATGGATTATTTATCCCACCTTTACTATTTATGTAAATAACTCAACCTATCCAACACACTTTCCTCCTCCTATTTTCCCCACAGCAACAACCTTGGGAGATGGGTTGAGCAGAGAGAGAGTGATTGGCTCAAAGTCATCCAGCCAGCTTTCATGCCTAGGGCGGGACTAAAACTCACGATCTTCTGGTGATTGGCCCAATGTCACCCAGCTGGCTTTCATAGTTAATTCTCCTGGTGATTGGCCCAAAACCACCAAGCTGGCCTTCATGGCTAATTGTTATTCACATAACAATGGTGGCCAGAAAGATCATAACATGGGGTGAAATTCCTTTAACAAGTGTCTCGCTCAGCAACAGACATTTTGGGCTCCTTTGTGGTCATAAGTAGAGGATTACCTGTACCCTAATGTGGAAAGCATGGAAGGAAAACAATGCCAATCCTTAACTCACATGAGTGCCAGTTTTGGCAAAGTAATTAAACTAGCAAACACAGGCTACCTTGGTCTCACCTAGGATTTGCCAGCATTCAAGACAAATGTTCATTTATATCGGAAGCATGACAATTAAAATAAGGCACACTGTATAAAGTAAAATGGGATGCGGTGGCTCAGTGGCTAAGACACCGAGCTTGTCGATCGAAAGGTCGGCAGTTCAGCGGTTCGAATCCCTAGTGCCGCGTAATGGGGGGAGCTCCCGTTACTTGTCCCAGCTTCTGCCAACCTAGCAGTTTGAAAGCACATAAAAAAAATGCAAGTAGAAAAATAAGGACCACCTTTGGTGGGAAGGTAACAGTGTTCCATGCACCTTTGATGTTGAGTCATGCCGGCCACATGACCACAGAAATGTCTTCAGACAGCACTGGCTCTTCAGCTTTGAAACGGAGATGAGCACCGCCCCTAGAGTCGGGAATGACTAGCACATATGCGTGAGGGGAACTTTACCTTTACCTTTAAATGTAAAACTTATTTCAGGCTGTCCAGTTACATTCAAAAAATTTGTTTTGGTAGCAGTCCCTGGCTTGGCGGCCTGGATGGTCTCGCATCCCATTCCGGTTATGAACATAGAACCTAGAATAATAGAATTGGAAGGGACCTTGGAGGTCTTCTAGCAAAGGCTGTGAGTGGCCCTCCCAAGCTCCGTTTTTGCTGGCAGTGGGTTGCAGGAGGCTGTCACAGCTGAAAACGGAGCCCGTGAATATAGAACATAGAATAATAGAATTGGAAGGGACCTTGGAGGTCTTCTAGCAAAGGCTGTGAGTGGCCCTCCCGAGCTCCGTTTTCACGGGCAGAAGGTTGCAGGAGGCCGTCGCAGCTGAAAACGGAGCCCATGAACATAGAATAATAGAATTGGAAGGGACCTTGGAGGTCTTCTAGCGAAGGCTGCGAGTGGCCCCCCTAAACTCCGTTTTCACTGGCAGAGGGTTGCAGGAAGCCGTCACAGCCGAAAACAGAGCTTGGGAGCTTGTTTTCACTGGCAGAGCGCTCAGGTCCGCCACAAGTGATGTTGAATTGCCCATGTCCACCCTGGCCATGCTCACCCCAGCCCCCGGAGGTTAAACACAACCCTGATGTGGCCCTCAATGAAATCGAGTTTGACACACCTGGTTTAGAATGTCTCTGGATCATGTTCAGGACAAATAAAAAAAAAATACATTGCACAGCCAGGTTTCCTCAAAGGTCACAAACCTTTGTTTTGTTTTCATTCTTTCTTTTTAAAAAATGTTTTATTAATTTTCTATTGTATACATGCCTTAATGCTAAATAAACACCGTGTTTTTACGAGTATTTAATTTGCTTAATAATACAAATGCCATTCTTTATTTATTTATTTTATTTATTTATTTATTTAATTTGTATACCGCCCTTCTCCAGCTGGACTCAGGGCGGTGAACAGCCAAAATAAAAACAGAACATACAAAATTAAAAAACAATTTAAAATAATTAAATAGTTTTGGCCCACAATTTAAAACAACCAAGTTAAAACCAATTTATAATTTAAAACCAGAACAATAGGGTCAAGCCAGGCTGGCTAGATGAAATAAATGTGTTTTCAGGGCTCGTCGGCAAACCCGGAGGTCAGGTATCATGTGTATCTCTGGGGGTAGGTCATTCCACAGGGCGGGTGCCGCTACAGAAAAGGCTCTCCCTCTGGGGGTCGCCAGCCGGCATTGTCTGGCGGACGGCACCCTAAGGAGGCCCTCTCTGTGCGAACGTACTGGCCGGTGGGAGGCTATTGGCGGCAGAAGGCGATCTCGTAAGTACCCTGGCCCTAAGCCATGGAGCGCTTTAAAGGTGGTCACCAACACCTTGAAGCGCACCCGGAAGACCACAGGAAGCCAGTGCAGCTCGCGCAGGAGAGGTGTCACATGGGAGCGTCCCGTTGCTCCCATAATCCCCCGCGCGGCCGCATTCTGGACCAACTGGAGCCTCCGGATGCACCTCAAGGGGAGCCCCATGTAGAAAGCATTACAGTAGTCCAGGCGGGAAGTGACGAGTGCCTGAGTGACTGTGCGTAGGGAGTCCCGATCCAGAAAGGGACGCAATTGGTGTATCAGGCGAACCTGATAGAAAGCCCCCCTGGCCACGGCCGTCATGTGCTCTTCTAAAGACAGCCGTGCATCCAGGAGGACGCCCAAATTGTGAGCCCTCTCCGTGGGGGCCAATAATTCACCCCCAATAACCAGCGATGGCACCAGCTGGTTATATCGGGACGCCAGAAGCCACAGCCACTCGGTCTTGGAAGGGTTGAGACGAAGCCTGTTCCTCCCCATCCAGGCCTGCACGGCCTCCAGGCACTGGGACATCACTTCAAGGGCATCGTTGCGGTGGCCTGGGGTGAGATGTACAGCTGAATATCATCAGCGTCCTGGTGGAATTCCACCCCAAAGCCACGGATGATCTCACCCAGAGGCTTTACATAAATGTTGAACAGGAGGGGCGAGAGGACCGATCCCTGCAGTACCCTGCAAGCGAGGCACCTCGGGGTCGACTGCTGCCCCCCTGCCAACACCGATTGCGACCGGTCGGAGAGGTAGGAGGAGAACCACCGTAAAACGGTGCCCCCCACCCCCAACCCCTCCAACCGGCACAACACGATACCATGGTCGATGGTATCAAAAGCCGCTGAGAGATCTAATAGGACCAGGATAGAGGAGCAACCCCTATCCCGAGCCCTCCAGAGATCATCAACCAACGCGACCAATGCCGTTTCCATGCTGTGCCCAGGCCTGAAGCCGGACTGGAGCGGGTCTAGATAGACAGCTTCATCCAGGTACTGTGGAAGTTGCCGCGCCACCACACTCTCAACAACCTTCGCAATGAAACGAAGGTTGGAGACTGGACGATAGTTGGCCAAAACAGCCGGGTCCAGAGGGGGCTTCTTGAGGAGGGGCCTCACCACCGCTTCTTTCAAAGCAACCAGCAGGGCACCCTCACTCAAAGAAGCGTTAATAATCCTCTGGAGCCAGCCTCGTGTAACCTCCTGGGAAGCCAGCACTAACCAGGAGGGACACGGGTCCAATAAACATGTGGTCGCGTTAAGCCATCCCAGAATTCTTACTCTTCACTCCCCCTTTTTTTCCAACCGTTGGTAAAATAAATTCCAAGTTTGATCATATTCGGTGTCTTCTTTCTATCTGATTTTCAATGTCAGTCTGTCCATTTCTGCACAGTCTAATATCTTCTTAATTATCTCCTCATCTTGGGGTTGTTTCTTCACCTTTCCAATATTGTGCGAAGATAATCCTCGCTACTGTTAAAACATGTAATATAATAATGTAATAATGTAATGTATTACATGTAATGTAAGAAAAGGAGGAAACGGAATACTATATGGTATGGGAGAAATGGTATGAATGGTTAGAGGAGAGGTATAAAGAGCAAGGAAAGAGTAAAGGAGGAAGTTGAAATGTAGTAACAAACAAGTGGAAATGGAACGGACACAGAATGTATGATTGAAATTGAGTACATTGTTATCTTTATGTATATAAATCAATATTAGAATCATATGTATAAACGCAAATTGAAGTAAGAGAGAAAAATGGGTATGTAAGAAATGTTTACTGATGCAAAAATGTTGAAAAGAAGAAAATTGTAAAAAAAAATTGTTTTTTAAAAAACTGTTTAATAAAAATTATTTTTTTAAAAAAAACATGTAATACTAAATATCGTATTTTTTGGCGTATAAGACGACTGGGCATATAAGATGACCCCCTACTTTTCCTGTTAAAATATAGGGTTTGGGCTATACTCACCGTATAAGACTACCCCTCAATGTTGTCAGCGCTCCCGTAGCATCATCAGTCAGCGCCGGCAACTCAGATTCGGGAAGCTGTGCCGATCTCATCAAGGCTGCATGCCGCTGAATGCTGGACCCAGTTGGTTGTTGCGTGGAGCTTCCCCCACAGTCCCAGGCATCCAGGTGGATATTACCGACACTCCAACTTCCCCAGACAGCTGGGGCTCGCCATCACTGGGGGTCAGCTGGGGAAGTCGGAGCATCGGTAGGCTTATACCGGCGTAAAAGACGATCCCCAACTTTTGAGAGGATTTTCCTGTGTTAAAAAGTAGTCTTATATGCCAGAAAATATGGTACTTCTCTTGTCAAGTTTTTCTGATATCATCCCTAATAAAAACAGTTCAGGTACAAAAATCTACATGCTTCCCTATTATCTTTTCTAGCCATCTATGTATTTTTGCCCATTTTTTTTTTGTTTTAACACAAGTCCACAACATATGTTTTGTTTTCTGAATGCTTGTGTGAGTCCCTTCCAGGCCTACCCATTTTGTTCTTCCGACTTACACATCACGCACCATCCTTCCCCTTGTTGTTCTTGGTACCTCTCCCAGGAGTTTTGATTGAGTAAGTCCACCGTCTTACCTCCTCCCCCCCCCAAACACACACACACAATTTTCCCTTCCGCCCAGGTGTCAGGTCTTCAGCTATCAGGTGGGTCTTGCTTTGCATGTCAGTCTGGAAGCTGATGGACTTACCAAGGTATGGCTGATTGAACAAACTAGAAGAGGGGAGTAGTCAGAACTGCAGGTGTGAGCAATCTATGAAGATCACTGCTAATCCATTAGGTACTAGGACTCCCTGGGATGGGGGAAAAAAATCAGGTAGAAAAGACTAAGTGAAGTGAAAAAAAAGAGAGAGGGAGTAGAAGGGGAGGGAATGAAAAAAAATGTGGCCTCCTTCTTCCAGGTGGCTCAGTGGTTTGAGGTTCGTGAAATGCACCATCTTTTTTTTTTCTTTTTCTTTTTTGCCTTCCTCTTGTTCAACTTACAATGAAGTTTGTTTGGGAATTTCTTCATCGACATTAGTTGAGTTGAGAGAGTTTGAGGAATGTAGGGGTGGCCACAGCTCCCCCAGATGTCTTGCTTTGTTTTGATTCTTTAATCCCTGTCCTATCCTGGGTGCTCTTCTTGGATCAGGAAAAGGTTTTTTCGGAGTTTCTGCGAAAGGAAGGAAGATGTCACTCTGTGGAAAGAGAGAGGAAAATAATGGCCGGTTGGTGCCACACAATGAAAGGGAGAGACTGAAAACGCAACTTGTATGTTAATTCAAGCTGTTATAATTAAGACCCTAGGTTTTTTTCCTTCGAGGAATTTAATTTTAACGGGCTCGTTTTCCTCTGCTGTTCCTCCGCTGTGCTGTCAGTAAGACTGAAGGAAGTGACTGATGCAGGAAGACCTATGGAGAAATGGATTGGTAAATGAGAATATGTGCATTAAGGCCAGCCAAATTCCGTGACTCCATTCATATAATAAACTTATGTTGGTTATTGAATTAGACCATTTTCTAGGTCCGTACAATATCTGGGCTTCAGAAATCCAAATAACCACTAAATAGCAAAGAGAACCACACTCATCTAGAGGTGATCTGGAGTTTTTGTAACCAGAAATGATAGCTCTACAAAATAATGGACTATATCAGTGTTTCTCAACCTTGGCAATTTGTAGATGGGTGGACTACAACTCCCAGAACTCAGAATTTCTGGGAGTTGAAGTCCATCCATCTTCAAGTTGTAGTACCCTGTTTCCCTGAAAATAAGACCCTGTCTTATATATATTTTTTTTGAACCCTGAAATAAGTGCTTGGCCTTATTGCCATGAGTTCAAAAGCCTGATTGGGCTTATTATCAGGGGATGTCTTATTTTGGGGGAAACAGGGTATAAATCCTTCCATTCCCCACTATCCTGCCAGAGCTGAAGAAGCTTCTTGGATGAGAAGCAAAACGTCTTAGAAAGAAAAAAGCAAGAAAGTCCAGTTGCCTCCTGAAAAAAGCACCTTTGGGACAACCATGACCTGGATGACTGAGAATCTCTACAGACTAAGGTTGAGAAACACTGGACTATATAACCTAGCCAGAAGGGTAGCTTTCACACAATGCTATAAGCTACATGAAAAAAAAAAATAACACTGACTAAGTTCATATCTTTTTTTGGACAAGTAGCCAGTAAACCTTTCAATGACTGTTAAATATGCAGTGTGAACATAGCCAATGAATCACAATGTCAGGGTTCCAAGTAACACCCCCAACGAAATCAAACTCCGAGGCTTGAAGTTCCTCAAAGCTAACTTTTATTAGAGATGTCTTATTGGCATGTCTGGGAAAACCCGAATCTGAGAGCTTCCGGGTTTTCCACATCCAAAAGAAAGTTCAAGACCTTGTCTCTCTCCCACATGTCCACCACACATCCAATCAGGTACCATCCAGAACAGAAGATACCTCCTTATTCTTCTCAACACAGCTGCAGGGCACCATGGCCTTGACTTCCTATAAAGAATTTTATTTTGATTACATATCTTCTTCCCTCTATGCAATCCCCCCTTCCAATTTCCCATAGTAGGATTCGTGGCAAGCCTGAAGCCTGAAAGCACAAAGGTAGAAAGATGGCTTCCAGGTCTGACAGGCTGCCCCCCTCAGAAAAGACGTGTGTCCTGGGAAAGAACAATACATGGGGGTTAATCATATCCATATCCACCCCTCATCTCCTAACGAGGTGTCACAATTACATTCACATCTTAGCTGGGCCAGGGAAATGATAGATAGGCGGATCTCTTGTGTAGGAATTAGCAAAACTGTCTCTTTGGCTTTTGGTTCCTTCAGCACAAGCAACTGTCCTCTAGAAAATTCTTACAGCTCTTCCATTCTAGCATTGAAACACACATGGCTTCCAGAGGAAAGAATGTTTTTTCAGCTTCAGATGGGTCACCAACTTGAATGACAATAACTTGGCCAATGATTCATGGGCTGGTAACCTCAAAACTGGACGTGTTGTTCCATTGCTAAGTTGTGTTTGATTCTTTGCAATCCATGGACCATAACACGCCAGGCCCCCCTGTCCTCCACTGCCTGCCGGAGTTTACCCAAATCCATGTTCATTGCATTGATGACACTATCTAACTTTCTCATCCTCTGCTGCCCCCTTCTCCTTTGGACTTCCATCTTTCCCAGCATCAGGGTCTTTTCCAGGGAGTCCTCTCTTTTCATTTGGTGGACAAAGTACCATATATTTTGGAGTATAAGACACACCTTTTTCCCCCCTAAAAGGGGGTGAAAATTTGGGTGCATCTTATATCAATTTGGGTGCTCTCTACATGGGGCTCCCTTTGAGGAGCACCCGGAGGCTCCAACTGGTCCAGAATGCGGCCGCGCGGGTAATTACGGGGGCTACATGGCGCTCCCGCATAACACCGCTCCTGCGCGAGCTGCACTGGCTCCCAGTGGTCTTCCAGGTGCGCTTCAAGGTGTTGGTTACCACCTTTAAAGCGCTCCATGGCATAGGGCCCAGTTATCTACGAGACCGCCTTCTGCTACCGACAACCTCCCATCGACCCATGCGCTCCCACAGAGAGGGTCTCCTCGGGGCACCATCAGCCAAGCAATGTAGGCTGGTGACCCCCAGGGGGAGGGCCTTCTCTGTGGGGGCCCCCACCCTCTGGAATCAGCTGCCCCCTGAGATAAGAAGAATCCATGACCTCCGTGCCTTCCGCCAGGCCCTTAAAACATTTTTCTTCCAACAAGCCGGGCTGGCCTAAGCGAAGCCTTTTAAATGATTTTAAATTGGGGTGTTTTTAAATTTTTGAGCCAAATTTAGATATTCTTTTTAATTTGTTTTTAATGTTTATATTATGTGTTTTTACTTGGCTGTACACTGCCCTGAGTCCCCAGGGAGAAGGGCGGTATAGAAATTTAATAAATAAATAAATAAATAAATACACCGAATGTAGCCCCGCCCACCCACTGGCCCCTACTCTTTGGCCTCTGCCTCCCAGCAATTTACTTGCAGCAAGCAGCAAACAGCAAAAGGCCCATTTTAGCTTCAGCACAGCCTAATTAGCACAAGTTGATGTTGGATCGGCCTCCTGACTCTCCGCTGTTTCAGGCTGCAGGGATTGCCATGGCCTAATGCTGCGGGGTCCTCTGCTGCTTGCTGCAAGGAGGTAAATTGCTGGGAGCAGATTTTTTTTCTTATGCTAATCAAGCTATGCAAAAACAAAAATGAAAGTAAAGCAGGCTGTTTGCTGTTTACTGCAATGAGGCAAAATTGCTGGGAGGCAGAGGCAGATTTCTTTTTCTTGTTTTCCTCACCAAAAAAGGTAGGTGCGTGTTATAGTCCGGAGTATCTTATATTCCAAAAAATACGGTATTTGAGCTTCAGCTTCAGGATCTGTCCTTCCAAAGAACAATCAGGGTGGATTGTTCTTTTAGGATGGACTGATTGGATCTCCTTAGAATCCCATGGACTCTCAAGAGTCTTTCTCCACAAGACAGGACTACAGTGGTGCATTTTCAATGAGATTGACTTTCAAATCATTTTGGAAGCTGTGTGTGGTACAAAAAAGTAGGTTATAATATTACACCTACCCTGAAGAACTGCCTTGGCTGCAATTTGCGACCAGAGAAGTTCAAGACCATAAGTTTATATATACACTCTCTGTACTACATGAAGATGTATGCATTTGGACACCTGTAACCTTCTGGAGGTAGTGACAGATTTTATTTTCCTGGGCTCCAAGATCACCACAGATGAGGACTGCAGCCAAGAAATTAAAAGACGCTTGCTCCTGGGGAGGAAAGCTATGGCAAATCTAGACAGCGTACTAAAAAGCAGAGACATCATCCTGCCAACAAAAGTGCATATAGTCAAGGCTATGGTTTTCCCAGTTGCAATGTATGGCTGTGAAAGTTGGAGCATAAGGAAGGCTGAGCGCCAAAGAATTGAGGCCTTTGAACTCTGGTGTTGGAGAAAACTCCTGCAAGTCCCTTGGACTGCAAGGCGATCAAACCGGTCAGTCCTAGAGGAGATCAACTCTGACTGAACTTTAGAAGGCCAGATCCTGAAGATGAAACTCAAATTCTTTTGCCACCTAATGAGAAGGAAGGACTCACTGGAGAAGAGCCTAATGCTGGGAAAGATTGAGGGCAAAAGAAGAAGGGGATGACAGAGAACAAGATGGCTGGATGGAGTTACTGAAGCAGTCAGTGTGAGCTTAAATGGTCTCCGGGGGATGGTAGAGGACAGGAAGGCTTGGAGGAACGTTGTCCATGGGGCCACGATGGGTCGGACATGACTTCGCAACTAACAACAACAAACCTTCTCTCTTACCTTCTCCCTTACCTTCAACCCAAGATCATTGAAGGATGCCCCATTGAACTGCTGGGAATTTACTATGTGTTAATCTATGAGTTTTTAGAAGAATCAACCTTTGGAATTGCCACGGAAAACTCAAGAATTGAAAGAGAAAATGGCAAAACATTCACTCCAAGATCCTAGTGTGGATAAAATACCAGGAGCTAAATTCAATTAGAAGTGCCTTTTTAATCTTGTGAAAAAAAATCATTTTGGCTATCAAAGCCTCAGCTGTGACATAGTTTCTCTTATTTTTCCACTCATTGTAAAAGTCTTTATTTACTCCAGCTTTTATATGAATGAATACCACTGTGTCTTTTGTCTTCTCTGTTGTTCTCATTTTAGGATCCTGCAATGTTACGGCCCAAAGATGATTTGCAACAGCTTCCATGTCTCTAATTTGAGGCCATTTCCATAAGAAAAGCAGACATTCCATTCTCTAAATCCATAAAACTAATGCACAATATAACGTGACCCCTTCAATTAGATTATCTAGCAATGGGGCAGAGAAAGCCATACTGAAGTTTCCAGAAACATATTACAAAGTCTCTCTGGATACTGAGTTATTGAGAAGAAGCCACTAAACTTTTCAATATGACATGGATATAAATTTACACCCTGGAATAAATACTTCAGAGATTTAAGGAAACATCATCTCCTGCTTAGCAGACGCCCACACTATTGTGTTCGTTGGTAACATACCAGACACTCGCACACACCTGTGAAATATTGGCATTGCAGTTCGCATATCAAGTCTACTGAACATATGACCTATACTGCTTTTGTGTTGTTGTTACAATCCCAGATGGATCAGCTGTGTGTATACTCTTAGGTAATTATTTATTCATTCACAGACTTTAATTGATCCTCTGCCTTATTTCTCAAGCTCTGGTTAGATAAGTACATTTGGAAGTCTTTCTTTCTTTTTTTAACTATCTCCATTCCTCATAGTATCTTATGCTCATAGTATCTCATCAGTCCTCATAGTATCTTATGCAAGATCTCGTGGTCTTCATGGAGAAGGCTAAATGGAATTAGCAACAATGAATTCCAGCTTCCAGTTGTTCCAACCATTCCATTCTCTCTTTTTAAAAAAATAATGTTTATTGAAGAATTTTTCTTAACCGAGTAAAAACCGCAAGAGTAAAAGAGAAAAGAGAAAGAAAAGTAAAAAGAAATTCTCCACATCTTCTGACAGAAGTCTATGTTTCTAAGCTTGTGCTCTGTTTTAGTTGGGTTAACTAAACCAGGGGTCCCCAAACTTTTGGACCTCAGGGACCACTAAATTCATAATTTTAAATCCCACGGACCGCTAATATGATCTGCCTAATGACCGGCTGGGTGGGTGTGACCAATTTGATATCACTCACGTCGAGGGGCACCTTGCCAGCCTCTACTTGCCACTCCTCACCTGCCCGCCCGGGCTCCATAGGGCCCCAACAGGAAGCAGTTGTTGGAGCTAAACAGCCACCATGAGAAAGAGTTGGCAAAACATCTGGCTCAGTTCAAATTGGATCTGACCAAGAAGGAGGCTCAGCAGAAGCACCTCACTTCTGAGGACTACGAGCATAGGCTTTCCAAGCAGAGGGAAGACCTGTGGAAGTACAAGGCCAGTTACCGGCGCCTGGAGGCTCAGCAGGCTGAGATGTTCAGCCAATTCCAGGCCATGATGCAGTCTCATTGGAACAAGGCCCTCCGGCTCTTCGCCACCAGCGGCACTTCCCTCCAGCCTTCGCCCAAAGCCCCACACGAGGAGGCTGAAGCAGAACCCAACTCAGAATGTCTGCCCCCTTCTGACCCACACAAGAAGACCCCAAAGGGGGACACTCTCTGCAGCAACACAAACGTTCATTGCACGTATCTGACCCAGGGGCCGTAGTTTGAGGACCCCTGAATTAGTGCAATATAAAAAATGCAAATAATTTTTCTGAGGACCACCAAAATTTTCTCATGGAGCACCAGTGGTCCATGGATCACCAGTTGGTGACCACTGAACTAAACTAACTCATTAAGACATTAAGGATGTTCCGGATTGAAGGTATTTGGTGGACAGGTAGACTCTGTCGCACAATGTTAAAGTGTTTTGGTTTGGTTTGTTTTTTTATCAGCTTGTTTCTTGTAAGTTTCTCATGCCTCTTCCAGCGTTTTGCACAGGTTCAGCCAGGTGCTTTGCAGCATCTCAATCCAGTCAATCATGGACGTATTTTGGGGAGTGGCTTGGAGTAATTCTTATCTTTCCTATTTCAGGATTAAACCACTTTTTCAAGGGAGGCAGAATGTCAGATCTCCCATCACACCGTTGATGAGCTTGATGGTTTTCTTGCAGATGTTTCATTACTCATACTAAGTAACATCACCATTTTATTACCTTAGAATCAAGATCATGTGAAGTGTTAATACCACTTTATAATACCTTGGTAACACCACATTTGGAATACTGCATCCAGTTTTGGTCGCCACGATGTAAAAAAGATGTTGAGACTCTAGAAAGAGTGCAGAGAAGAGCAACAAAGATGATTAAGGGACTAGAGGCTGAAATATATGAAGAACAGTTGCTGGAATTGGGTATGTCTAGTTTGATGAAAATGTCTTGGGGTGACATGATAGCAGTGTTCCAATATTTCAGGGGCTGCCACAAAGAAGAGGGAGTGAAGCTATTCTCCAAAGCATCTGAGGGTAGGACAAGAAGGAATGGGTAGAAACTAATTAAGGAGAGAAGCAACTTAGCACTAAGGAGAAATTTCCTGACAGAACAATTAATCAGTGGAACAACCTGCCTCCAGAAGTTGTAAATGTTCCAATATTGGAAATTTTTAAGAAGAGATTGGACAACTATTCATCTGAAATGGTATAGGGTTTCCTGCCTAAGCAGGGGATTGGACTAGAAGACCTCCAAGATCCCTTCCAACTCTTCTCTTCTCTTCTCTTCTCTTCTCTTCTCTTCTCTTCTCTTCTCTTCTCTTCTCTTCTCTTCTCTTCTCTTCTCT
>WNWU01018798.1:0-15336 GCA_012654045.1 Ptyas mucosa | reverse complement strand
AGGACAGGACAGGACAGGACAGGACAGGACAGGACAGGACAGGACAGGACAGGACAGGATAGATCAGAGAAATCTGTTCTCTGATTAAAAAAAATAATTAACACTATTTTTTTTTGTTTTTTCTTCAACCGTATCTTGCCAAGATACGGTTCAGATGTGGCTTGTTATTGCCTCCTTCCTAGGACCGACAGAGAGTGACTGGTCTAAGGTAACCTGGCTGGCTTTGTGCTTAAGTCAAAACTAGAACTCAAGGTCTCCCAATTTATTTATTTATTTATTTTGCCTAATCTCTTAACCAAACTGGCTCCTGCTACCTCATTACCTCATTTCATAGATTCTCATTGATTGGTATCTATGCAGCTAAATTCGTAAGAATAGGCTTCATTAGCTTATCTCATATATAAGGTCTCAACACATTAATATAAGTTTCAGTGATGTATTAAAACATGGCAGAACTCACTATGGAATGTAAAATAAAACAATTTTGCTTTCAAAGCACAGGTATAATTGGTACGTTAATTGCAGTCAATTTTACCTCCCTCAATATTATTAACCTCCTGATTTCCTCCAGCGTGGCAAACGGGAAGATCATTCTTTCATACTTTCTCAAGAAGGAGATTAAATAATAAGCACAAATGAAGTCCAAATCCAGTACGAGACACACACACACACACACACACACACATACACACACAGAGCTGCACGGAGAAAAGATACGTCTCCCAGCTGTCTTACTAATACATCCCGTGTCTAAGATAGCTATCAAAGCTGTCATTCAGCAGTTGAGACTTGGAATTATAGCAATTATGACAGTTTGTGCCAATAGCCAGGAGGTGGGGATTTTTTGATGTGGTTAAAAATAACATCTGTTTAAAAAAAAAAAACCCCATAAAAATTACATTGTGCTAATTTTCTGATAAGATAATGTTGAAGATAGGTTGTAAGTCTTCCAGCTTCACTTTTCAATTAGAATTCTTTCCTTCTGGGCTTTGCCACCTCATCTCTGGGATCCAATTTCATTCTGAGAAGTTCATTTGTTTTTCACTTTCTTAATTAATTGTTTTGTATAGGTCTTGCCTTTTGAGCCAATCTCAATCTTCCAGACTCATTAATGAGCCTCGATCGCCACAATGCGATATGAAACACGGCGTGGGCTTCGTTCTCGCTGCTGCACAAAAAACTACGCGGCTAAAAAAAAAAACAATCGAATAGCTGCACGCCTTGAGAAGAGAGCAAATGGCAAGAGGTTTTGCAACTGGGAGGCAAATAAGACTGAAAATCAAGTTTTATAGTATTTCAATCTTCTCTGTACAAGCCAGGTGCCTGATTTGAGTGAACCAGCAGATTGGAATGAATAATCACAACAACCGCAGTCTTGCCAAAGTGAAACTTGAAGATCTCCTTTACAATTTGTACTTTACTCAATTTGTAAAGGTAAAGGTTTCCCCTGTCCAGTGATGTCCGACTCTAGAGGGCAGTGCTCTTAGAGCAGCAGGGCAATGCCCCCTAGAGGCAGAGAGAGTGCTCCATTTCTTAGCCGAGGGAGCCAGCGTTAGCCAAAAACATTTCTGTAGTCATATAGCCACCATGACTATATGCTGAGGTGCATGGAATGCCGTTGCCTTCCCACCAAAGTGGTACCTATTTATCTACTCGCATGTTCATGCTTTTGAACTGCTAGGTCGGAGGAGCTGGAGCAAGTAATGGGAGCTCACCACGGCACACAGTGCTTGGGTCTCGAACCCAGCCTGTCCACTCAGCATCTTTAACCGCTGAGCCCTTATTTATTTATTTATTGGTTCGATTTATATGCCGCCCTTCTCTGGAGACTCAGGGCGGCTTACAATGCGCTAAGCAATAGCCTTCATACTTTTGTATATACCTGCTTAGTAGGACTTTCGGGGTCCCCTAAGCGGTGTTCTTTTTTATACAAAGTCAGCTTATTGCCCCCACAATCCGGGTCCTCATTTTACTTACCTCGGAAGGATGGAAGGCTGAGTCAACCTTGAGCCTGGTGAGATTCGAACTTGCAGTAATTGCAGGCAGCTGGTGCTACTTAACAGCACTTTAGTCTGCTGTGCCACCAAGGCTCTTATCCTTCTCAGTTAATACTAGGGGTTTATCCATAATCCGATTCTACTGAAAACAATATCAAGCCTGGCACTGGTCCAGCTGCTTGGGAGCCCTAAGGATGATTGGGAGATGGAGGTTGTGGGAGATTTGCCATGGTTGGAAACGAACCATGGGCATGGATGCTATTACAAAGTCAGAGCAGCAAAACCAGTAGGATTCCTACTGGCATTTTTGGGGTATCATCCAGGTATAGGTTGTTAAAATGTTTTCAAATGTAAATATGGGGGTGTGTATCGATGTCCCCACACTTTTGTGATTAAAGACACATTTCATGAACCCTACGCATTGAAGAAGAAACCTTGATAATGTGCCATTGGTTTGGTGTAGTAATTGAAGTGTTAGGATAGTACTAAGGACACCCAGGTTCAAGCCTCACTTCATCCATGGAAAATCTATGCAGGACTTTGGGATGAATCACTCCCTCTCTGAGCCCAACCTATCTGACTGGGCTGCTGTGAAGATAAAATGAAGGAAGTTTATCCATGTAAGCTGCCTTTCGTTTCTGAAGAAAAAGCAGCATACCAAACCAACAGCCAAATAGCATACACAAGATGTATGTATCTATATCCATGATGGCGAACCTATGGCATGTGTGGCACAGGTGACATGCAGAGCCGTATCAGTGGGCACGTGAGTGTTGCCCTAGCTCAGCTCCGGCACACATGCACACGCCGGCCAGCTGATTTTCGGGCCTTCTGGGCCCACCGGAAGTTGAAAAACAGGCTGTTTTCGGCCTCCCCAGGCTCCAAGAAAGCCTCTGGAGCCTGGAGAGGGCAAAAAACGGGCTTACAAAGCCCACTGGGCCATCTCATACCAAAAGCGGGGGTAGAGTGTGTGTGTGTGTGTCACATGCACATGTGTGTGTGGGGGCGCATTGAATTATGGGTGTGGGCATGTGCGTGCGTGACCCCCCCATTCCCTCCGCTTTTGGCACGTGACGGCAAAAAGGTTAGCCATCACTGATCTATATACTACTAAAACTCCTGTTGTCATGACATTTAACTGGCTGGAATGATGAAACAACAATTTTTGAACCAAAGTACTTTAAAAATGGGCTAATTTACAGAATGTCACCAAAAAATTTGAGACGCATGACTCTTGAGGGAATGAAATATGGGAAAGTTGTAGCTGCTTTGGTGCTACTGGCTGTTAGAATAGAATAGAATAACAAGAGTTGGAAAGGACCTTGGAGGTCTTCTAGTCCAACCCCCTGCCCAGGCAGGAAACCCTATACCACTTCAGACAAATGGTTATCCAACATCTTCTTAAAAATGTCCAGTGTTGGAGCATTCACAACTTCTGCCGGCAAGTTGTTCCACTTACTAATTGTTCTGACAGTTAGGAAATTTCCTGTTGCTTTTTTGTTCTTTGTTTTCAATGTTCTGTGACAGTTTCCCAGCCAGTCTTGCAATCCCTTGTCCCTCCTACATCCTGCAGCAGCCACTTTCCTGCCTGTTGGGAAGGGAAGGGAAATTTCCAATTCCCCCTGCCAGATTCTCACAAGGAAACTCAATGGGAAAGTCCGTTGGAAGTTCCCACTGCTTTTTTGCCTGGCCTGAGTCATTCTATTTCTCTTCTTAGGGAAAGAAATATTTTTGAAACGATGATCCAATGGAGTACGGGTTGTCTATTCAGTTTTAAAATAGTTTGGGCTTTTTTCCTTAAAGGAATAGCTTCGCATTTGTCTCAGTTAAAATGCATTGTGTTATCTTCAGCCCACTTCTCCAGACTTAATCTGTTTTCACATCACCTTCTACTCTCAGTTCTCTTAAAACCTAATTGCATGTCTCCTGGCAAGTCAAAATGCCTTCCCTTTGCCGCTGTAGCATTTGTCATGATGGACTACTGCCAAACTAAATTAAACGGCAAGATTTTTCAGGTAGAGCTGGGCATAAATTAACTTTTTTTTTAAAGGACTTGCTGAAAAGCCTCAAGCCTGCCTTGGACTCTTCTCCTGCAATCACAACCACAGGGGCGATGCTGACCTTAAATTGGATTTTGCCCAACAATTTTTGGGTGTGAACGAGTAGATTTGAATCAAATGCAAATGGTCAGAACCGTCAAGGGAGAAAAAGAAACAACACTTTTGTGCGAAGGAAAGCTTAAAGATCTTAATTCACTTCCTTTAAAAGCTTTCATGAACTTGCCAAACATATATTGCATATCTACTGAAGATAAAAGGGGGGAAATGTCAACATAAAAGGCACTGGGCCAGTTCAGGTTTTATTTTCCACTGGCTGGCTGTTATTTTTTAACTTGGGGTCAAATAACTCCAGAGCCTAACAAATATTGTCTTAATCAAGCCCGGGAGCCCAAATTGCATGTATTATAAACTCTTTTAAAGATGCCATTTCATTTTTTAAAAAATATGATAAATGCATCAATTTAGGTGGAATCCCTGGTTTAATTTCTACAAAGAAATTAATGCCGTCCTATTTAGGTACGCGTTTGAGACCAGGCACATGTGTGGAAGGCACGCACCAGTGCTCGGTTACTCCCGGTTCTGTCCGGTTCTATAGAACCGGTTGTCAGCGTTCCAGAAAAACTCCAACTCCGAGTAAAGACGCAGAAGCAAGCATTTTCCAAAGTTCCAACACTGACACCAGTAGTAAAAGTGGCGGGAGGCTCCGCCCACCCGCCCGGATGTCATAATTGATGATCTGCGTATGTGTAGAACCGAGCGCGCACGCTCCCATTGCGAACCGGTAGTAAAGGTAAGTAGAACCCACCCCTGGGGCGTGCGCGAGCAAAGCACATGTGAGGAAGGCCGAGTCCATGCACAGAAGATGCACACGTGCATGAAGTGCACACGCATGTGGTGAACCGGTGGTAACAAAATGTGAAACCCACTGCTGGCCAGAATGCCAGTCTGTCATAAGCAATGGGGGGAGTGAGCTGTGGGGGAGAAGAAGCAGGCTGGGATGAGGAGAATTGAAACTATTTTTCATACTATCCTGTGGGAGCCGCTTGCCATTCCAAGGTCAAGGAATGGGATGCGAGACCATCCAGGCCGCCAAGCCAGGGACTGCTACGAAACCAAATTTTTTGAATGTAACTGGACAGCCTGAGATAAGTTTTACATTTAAAGGTAAATGTTCCCCTCGCACATATGTGCTAGTCATTCCTGACTCTAGGGTCGGTGCTCATCTCCGTTTCAAAACCGGAGAGCCAGCACTGTCCGAAGAAGTCTCCGTGGTCATGTGGCCGGCATGACTAAATGCCAAAGGCACACGGAACACTGTTACCTTCCCACCAAAGATGGTCCATATTTTTCTACTTGCATTTTTTACCTGCTTTCGAACTGCTAGATGGCAGAAGCTGGGACAAGTAACGGGAGCTCACCCTGTTACGCGGCACTAGGGATTCGAACCGTTGAACTGCCGACCTTTCGATTGACAAGCTCAGCATCATAGCATCATAGCCACTGAGCCACCGCAACCCTCAAGTTTTACAGTTAGGTAGGAAAAAAAATAAAAAGTACAGATTAGGTGAGACCTGGCTCAAAAACAGTAACTGTGAGAGGGACCTTGGAGTCCTAATGGATGATCACTTGAATACGAGCTAGCAGTGTGCAGCAGCCGCAGCCGCAGCCGCCAAGAAAGCTAATACGATCCTGGGTAGTATAAACAGAGGCATAGAATCAAGATCACATGAAGTATTAGTACCGTTTTATAAAGCTGTAATAAGACCACACCTGGAATACTGGAGCCAATTCTGGTCACCATACTACAAAAAAGATGTTAAGACTTTGGAAGAAGTTCAGAGAAGAGCAAGTAAGATGATCAAAAGCCTGGAGATGAAAACAGATGAAGAACGGCTGCAGGATTTGGGTTTGGCTAGTCTAGAGAAAAGAAGAATTAAGGGTGACATGTTAGCAGTATTCCAGTATTTGAGAGGTTGCCACAAAGAAGAGTGTGCGGGGAGGGGTCAAATTATTCTCCAAAGCATCAGAGGGAAGGACAAGAAACAATGGATGGAAAATAATCAAGAAGAGGAGCAACCTGGAATTAAGGAGAAACTTCCTAACAGTGAGAAGGACAATTAACCAGCGGAACAGCTTGCCTTCAGAAGTTGTGGGTGCTTCATCACTGGAGGTTTTTAAGAAGAGTCTAGACAGTCACTTATCTGAAATGGTACAGGATCTCCTGCTTGAGCAGGGGGCTGGGCTAGAAGACCTGCAAGATCCCTTCCAGATCTATTCTTTAACCAAGGAGAAAGGGGAGGAGAAGCGAAAAGTTAACCAGGTGCTTTTGGCGCGAAAGTTCAGATCTGGCTTTGCTGCATTGTAACCACTTGGCTTTAGTAGTGTACTTTCATTAACAATGGATTTGAGAGTCTTTCTTTTTAACTGACCAGGTTGGGATAGCTGGCACAGATGGGCGTTCTATAAATTTAATGAATAAATAAACCAACTGAGTGATAGATGTAGATTTTAGGGGTTGAATAAAAGTATAATAGGGACGCGGCAGCCCAGTGGCTAAGATGGTGAGCTTGTCGATCGAAAGGTCGGCAGTTCAGAGGTTCGAATCCCTAGTGCCGCATAACGGGGTGAGCTCCCGTTACTTGTCCCAGCTTCTGCCAACCTAGCAGTTCGAAAGCACGTAAAAAAATGCAACTAGAAAAATAGGGACCACCTTTGGTGAGAAGGTAACAGCGTTCCACACGCCTTTGGCATTTAGTCATGCCGGCCACATGACCATGAAGACATCTTCGGACAGTGCTGGCTCTTCGGCTTTGAAATAGAGATGAGCACCGCCCCCTAGCACATACAGTATGTGCGAGGAGAACCTTTACCTTTAAGAGTATAATTGGGGCCTCCCATGGAAGACTGATTTTTTTTTAGAACTTCTCGCTAATGTACCAGATCTGATAGCTCTGACTTTTATTCTAAGATTTGCGAAGGATGGTATCTTAAGGTACTTTGCTTTGTGTTTGCCTCCAGTTCTAGCACCCTTATTATTTTCTTCTTTGTTGTTCAGCTTGCTAATGTCATGATGCCATTTGGGTGTTCCGGAGGGGGGGGAAAAATGATTGGGCTTATGTACTAAAAATAGGCTGTATTAAATGTCATCCTGCAAATATATTGGTGCAGCTGGCTGGCTGACTGGTTGGTGGCAGGGAGGAGGTCAACAAACAAGGCTTTCTTTTTTGAATTGCATTAATTTATTTTGCGCCCTGGTCCCATCCATAGAAAGGCTAAGGCTGGGAAGATGAGAGACAGGACAGGGTGATGTAAGCCCCACCCCCTTTGCAGGTAAGTGCACCTATGTACAAAAGGGTGAAGCTTTCATTACAATGCTGTCGAACCATTTTACCTGTTTTGAACTCTCCTCCAGATAGTATTGCCTCTTCAAGTGAGGGATTATTTATCTGTTTAGTTTATGACAGTGTTACATTCACCAGGTGACTACAATGCCAATGCAAAGTAGTAGTTTGGCTGCCTAAGATTGCTAGCTCTGTTTGGCTTACCCTCAAGCGCTTTCCAAGAGGCGCCACAGGGGGTGAGCTAGTTCCACACCACAAAGAAAAATAAGCAGCTTTCCTGCAGTGTCGTCCTGGGCCTTCTCCCTCCATCAAAGCTACCTCACAAATGGGCATTACAAACAGGAAGGTCCAGCACCAGTAGGATACTAACCATCCACACGAAGCACCAGCTTGTCTCCCCACTGAAGTGGTATCTATTTATCTACTTGCATGTAACATGCTTTCAAACAGCTGGAGCTGGAGCGAGTGACAGGAGCTCACCCCGTCACACAGTGCTGGGATTTGAACTGTTGGAGCAGAGACAATCTCTAGTGTCATTAAGCCTCCTAGGTATGTGGTCTTGACCCTCCATTCAAGTTCTATCAGCAGCCAAATATTGTAGTAAGGTTTCTCTCTTTTCAAGATTGTAATTGGCCACTCTATCTATTTCTTAGCAGTTGTCCAGTATTGTCTCAGGAAACTATCCCATAAACCTCAACATCCTCATTAAGCTTTCTCGTGGTTCATCCATTCCTTTTTCAGTCTTTAAACCACCTTTAAATCTGCTGATACTTCCTTTAGGAGCATGACCATTGCCATTTGAGTTACAGAAATGATAGCTGTATTCATACATTCATCCCATCCATTCAATTTCTAGAGCTGCCCATCTCTTTTTTTTTGTAAAAAGTTTTTTTTATTTTTTAAACAAATAAACAAACAAACAATGCATCATTAATCATACAGTGTGTCATCTGAGTACATATTTTGTGTCCTCTACTTCCCCCTCCATCGTCTTACTATATTTCTATCACATCTTTATATTTTCATTTAATTTGTTACAACATTCTTTCCAAATTTCTTACGTTTATATTGAATTAATATAAACGTAAGAAATTTGGAAAGAATGTTGTAACAAATTAAATGAAAAATAAAGATGTGATAGAAATATGCTTCCTTTCTCCCCATTTTTCTTACTATATTTTTATCTTGCTCTTACATCTTCATTCAATTCATTACATTTTCCTCAAAATTTTTAATCATATTGATTTTCATATATATCTCTTCTCTAACCATTGATAAAATTTCTCCCATACCTTAAAATACTCCGATTCTTCTTTTTCTTTAATTGCCAATGCTAATCTATTCATTTCTGCACATTCCAATATTTTCTTAATTACTTCTCCCTCTGTAGGGATTTTCTCTGCTTTCCAATTTTGTGCAAATACAATCCTCGCTGCAGTTATAACGTGTATAATCAGGTATATATTTTCTTTACTATATTTCTCTGGTAAGATACCCAATAGGATCAGTTCAGGTTTTAAGTCAATAAGTTGTTGTGTCATTTCCTCTAACCATGTTCGAATTTTAACCCAATAATATATAGAGTTGCCCATCTCAATCCAGTTGATTCTGGGCAGCATTACTTCCTAGTAATGTTGAATTCACCAATTTTATAGGTTTGTCCAAAATGTTTGTCCACATCATCTGGATATCCAAGTGGTCTAGGTTCAGACAAACTGCTAAGCAAAAATCCCCAACCCCAACCAAGGTTAATATTAAACCATGTTAACATGTGTGAACACTGGCACTAAATCTGACCAAAGGTTTCCAGGCTGTGCTGCTATTAACATATAAGGAACAGCAATTTCTTT
Source organism: Ptyas mucosa (assembly GCA_012654045.1). Classification (NCBI taxonomy): domain Eukaryota; kingdom Metazoa; phylum Chordata; class Lepidosauria; order Squamata; family Colubridae; genus Ptyas; species Ptyas mucosa. The sequence continues at coordinate 6,088 of WNWU01018798.1, read as the reverse complement.
AAAAAAAAATAAAAATTCCTTAGCTGATGAGAAAGGATAATATTTGTAACTCTGGATTGAAATGAGGGGTGCTTGGTGCTCTCTGAGCTTGATTGTTTTCTTGCAGATGTTTCATTACCCAAACTAGCATTAGAATAGAATAGAATAGATTTTTTTATTGGCCAAGTGTGATTGGACACACAAGGAATTTGTCTTGGTGCATATGCTCTCAGTGTACATAAAAGAAAAGATACATTCATCAAGAATCATAAGGTACAACACTTAATGATAGTCATAGGGAAACAGTCAATATAAATCGTAAGGATACAAGCAACAAAGTTACAGTCATAAGTGGGAGGAGATGGGTGGTGGGAACGATGACAAGATTAATAGTAGTGCAGACTTAGTAAATAGCGTCGACAGTGTTTGAGGGAATTATTTGTTTAGCAGAGCGATGGCGTTCGGGAAAAAACTGTTCTTGTGTCTAGTTGTTCTGGTGTGCAGTGCTCTGTAACGTCGTTTTGAGGGTAGGAGTTGAAACAATTTATGTCCAGGATGCGAGGGGGTCTGTAAATATTTTCACAGCCCTCTTTTGGACTCGTGCAGTATACATGTCCTCAATGGAAGGCAGATTGGTAGCCATGTTTTTTTCTGCAGTTCTAATTATCCTCTGAAGTCTTAAACTACATGTAATACAATTTCAGAGCTTTATGTTTCGATTTCTGGTTTATGGTAACCCAGACAGAGATCTGCACTTCTGCACACACGTCATCACTGTTCATGATTCTTGGGAAGGCAAAAGGACTTTTCTGAAAGGTTCATTTGACACCTGCCCTTACATTCTACATAGTTTTCTGTCCAGTGAATTTAATGGCTTAGCAAATGGGAGGGTGTGAGAAAATACTGAAATAATTCCCTAGCATTATATTTTAAGTGGTTTGTTCTACTGCCTTTCAGGTAAGATATTGATTTATCTGATCATTTCAACCATGGCATAGCTTCCCTCCAATGGAAGCTGGCCTCTTCTTCAGTGCCCTGACTGTAATGGGTAATAGCCTTGCTCTCCTGACCTGCCATTTTACAGTTCCATTCTTAGTTCCAGTTTGATCTGCCTCAAAAGGATGCCGTGAAGATTGTATCTCCTGATTCACGAATAGACCTTGGGGTTTTAATTTTAAAAATAAAAATAAAGAGGCTCCCATAAATCTGAACTTGGCCTCCTCCTTCCCTTTCAAAGACACTTTTATAGCGTCCTTATTTTATGTGAACCCTTTCCTTTGACACAGGGGTGTCGAACTCGATTTCACTGAGAGCTGCATCAGGATTGTGTTTCACCTTGGGGGAGGGGGGAGCGTGGCCAGGGTGGGCGTGGCCAGCTCGACGTCACTCATGTCAGAGGCAGGGCCCAAGCACTCTGCCAGTGAAAATGGGCTCCCAAGCTCAGTTTTTGGCTACGACGGCCTCCTGCAACCCTCTGCCAGCGAAAACAGAGCTCGGGAAGGCTACCTGTGGCCCTTGTGGCAGGGGTGAAATCCAGCAGGTTCTGACAGGTTCTGGAGAACCGGTAGTGGAAATTTTGAGCAGTTCGGAGAACCAGCAAATGCCACCTCTGGCTGGCCCCAGAGTGGGGTGGGAATGGGGATTTTGAAGTATCCTTCCCCTGGAGTGGGGTAGGAATAGTGATTTTGCAGTAGCCTTCCCCTGCCATGCCCACACCACGCCCACCAAGCCACGCCCACAGAACTGGTAGTAAAAAAATTTGGATTTCACCACTGCCTTATGAGCTCTGTTTTCTGCAGCGATGGCCTCCTACAACCCTCTTCCACCCGTGGCCTTCTCGAACTCCATTTTCACTACACGGGCACCACGGGCTGGTCCTTTGCTATTTCCAGGACAGCCCCATGGGCCAGATCTAAGCATCCTATGGGCCTAATCTGTCCCGTGAGCCTTGATCTTGACAGCCCTGGCTTTAACAGAAGTTAACATTACAAGTTCTCACAAGTTCAGTTAGCCTATAACAGTGATGGCTAACCTTTTTGCCATTGCGCGCCAAAAGTGGAGAGAGTGTGGAGGGGGGTCGCGCACGTGCATGCCCACACCCATAATTCTATGTGCCCCACCCACCTCGGGCATGCGCTCATGACCCTCCCCCCCACGCTTTTGGCACGTGATGGCACAGTGGGCCCGGAAGGCCTGTTTTTTGCCCTCCCCAGGCTCCAGAGACATTCTAGGAGCCTGGGGAGGGCAAAAATGGCCTCCCCAGACCCAGAGGCCAGAAACAGCCCGTTGGCCAACTTCTGGTGTGACCGGAAGGCCTGAAAACCAGCTGGCCAGTGTGCGCATGCTCGCTGGAGCTGAGCTTGCGTGCCCATCGATATAGCTACACGTGCCACCTGTGCTACGCGTGCCATAGGTTTTGCCCTCACGGGCCTATAAAATAGTTACCTACGGAGATTAACCTCCTTGGTCATCTGCTCTAACCTATGATGCAGCCACTTGCAGAAACGGCTAAGGGAGGTTTCACATCGAAGGAGAAATTTGGAGAAGGTAACGGAATAACAGAACGACAGAGTTGGAAAAATGAGTTGGAGGAAAATAACTCAGCTCAAATAACTAAATGCTTCTTTTGAGGGCTTGATGTCTTTGAGGTATGCTAATGTGGTTGGCCCAAATTAAGACAAATGCTACCAGTGGTGGCTCAACGATATCAGTTTCCCATTCCTGCTGTTCTTGAATGACGTTCCCTGTGGCTATAATTACCTTTAGTTTTTTTTTCCTCTTTCTGCCAGCATAATCCAATTATAAACCAATAGCTAAACCCACAATATGTTTTTCTTGCTCCTCGAACTAGTGTGTATGTGCCAAGGAGCGCTCATAAAAATATGGCCTTCGTTCACTCCCAGGATATCCGCGTTGTATCTAACATTTTTATGCCACTGAAGGCATGTTAGGTCAAAGAACAAAGTATTTGATTTCTCGGAGACACATGCATTTGTGTGTGAGCTTAAATCTATTCCATAGACACATGCATTTGAGTATGCGTTTGAATGTATTTTTGGCGCCCGCCGCAGTGTGCGGCAACAACAGCCCAAAAAGCTAATACAATCCTGGGTTATATAAACAGAGGCATAGAATCAAAATCACGTGAAGTATTAGCACCGCTCAATGGTGAAATCTAAAATTTGTTATGGGCGTGGCTTGGTGGGGGGGGGCGGCGTAATGTGACTGGGTGGACATGGCCATTTTTTTTAAAACTTTTAAAACCATTTTTTCTACAACCTCTTCGGCGAGGAGGTTGTAAAAAAATGCTTTCAAAAGGCTCTGATGATCCCAGCTGAGTTGCCTGATAGGCAGAGGCTTTTTTTTCTTTTAAATGCCTCTGATGATCAGGCAACTCAGCTTGGATCGTCAGAGGCATTTAAAAGAAAAAAAGGGTTTTTTTCTTTTAAAAGCCTTTGACGATCCCAGCTGAGCCACACGATCATCAGAGGCTTTTTGTTTTTTTTACTTTTAAAAGCATTTTTTCGGCGGAAGAGATTGTAGAAAAAATGCTTTTAAAAGTTAAAAAAAAGCCTCTGATGATTGTGCAGCTCAGCTGGGAATGGGGGGGTGGGCAGGGATTTTTGCTACCGGTTCTCTGAATCACCCACCTCCATCACTACCGGATCGGGTGATCCGGTCTGAACCGGGAGCATTTCACCCCTTTCTAAGCGGTCTTGTACCGCTTTCTAAATCCTTTTTAAAGACTACACCTGGAATACAGCATCCAGTTGTGGCCGCCATATTACAAAAAAAAGATGTTGGGACTTTGAAAAAAGAGTGCAAAGAAGAGCAACTAAGACGATTAAGGGCCTGGAGTCAAAAACATCTGAAGAACAGTTACAGGAATTGGGTATGGTCAGTCTAGAGAAATGAAGGGCTAGGGATGACATGATAGTAGTATTCCAGTATTTGAGGAGCTGCCACAAAGAAGAGAGGGTCAACTTATTTTCCAAAGCACCAGAAGGCAGGACAAGAAACAATGGATGGAAAGTAATCAAGAAGAGAAGCAACCTGAAATTAAGGAGAAACCTCACAACAGTGAGGAGATTAACCAGTGGAACGGCTTGCCTTCAGAAGTTGTGGCTGTCAGGTTTCGGCGTAATCTCAAATAAATTTCATTCTCAAACACAAAGTCTTTGATGAATCTCTCATTTATTAAAGAATTTACGATCCGACCTAAACTCATATGCAGCCAAAACTGATTCTCCGAAACCAAACCCCACCCCTTCTGCCTCACAATATCTCAATGCCCATTGGCCATCTTCCAAGTCAGTCTCTTCTGCCAACTGCTTCAGATCACAGGAATGTCCCCCTCCCTTCATCCCCTGGGTAACCCTATCTATTAAGGGAGGGGTAGAAGGACAATATCTCAAATGCCAAGCACTAAATTTCAAACTGTACTGCTCGCTCTGGTTTTTTTTTTCCTTTTCCTCTTTGATTATGGCAGCGATGAAAAAATGCAACTTAACTCGCTGACAGTGGCTGCTTCATCACTGGAGGTTTTTAAGAAAAGACTGGACAGCCACTTACCTGAAATGGTATAAGATCTTCTGCTTGAGCAGTGGGTTGGACTATAAAACCTCCAAGGTCCCTTCCAGCTCTACTCTGATTGCTTGATCGTGTACCACACTTTCCTTGAAGACCTTCAAGCAGAGGTGGGTTTCAGCAGGTTCTGTCCAGTTCTGGAGAACCGGTAGTGGAAATTTTGAGTAGTTTGGAGAACCGGTAGTAAAAATTCTGACTGGCCCCACCCCCATCTATTCTCTGCCTCCCAGGTCCCAGCTGATCAGGAGGAAATGGGGATTTTCCAGTATCGTTCCCCTGCTATGCCCACCAAGCAATGCCCAATAAGCCATGCCACGCCCACCAAGCCACACCCACAGAACTGGTAGTAAAAAATTTTGAAACCCACCACTGCCTTCAAGGTAGCACACCTAGGGGAATCATCATTCTACCACAGAGTGGTGTGGTTGAAAACCAATGAAATATTGAATTGAAAACAGGAAGTCATTGAATCATAGCGATGGAAGGGACCTTGGAGGTCTTGTAGTCCAACCTCCTGCTCAAGGCAGAAGTTTTATACCGGGGTCAGCAACCTTAAAGACTCAAAGAGCCACAAAGGTCCTAACCAGAAGCCCCCCATTGAATTCTGGAGCTGACCGAAAGTCCAGTTCTCCCCACCATAGAGTCTCCTCCTAGTGTGGCATCCTTTTTCCTCTGCCGACCAGAAGTCCCGTTCCCCCACCATAGAATCTCCTCCTAGAGTGGCATCCTTTTTCCTCTACCTGTCCTAACCGAAAGTCCTATCAATTGTGGAGCTGACCAGCGACAGGGAACTGCAGCAGAGGGATAAAAGAGCCACATGTGGCTCCAGAGCCACAGGTTGCTGACCCCTGTCTTATACCATCCCAGCCAAGTAGGATTTTAAAACAAAATTGCACAACTCCTAATAAAAAGATAAAGCTCTAATATAAACTTGACTGTGTGTGTGTTTTTTTCTTTTGCTATTCATCTCATAGAATCCCATCAAATTCTCACAGACGAGAAGGCTGGGCTTCCACAGAGCCACATTTTGTCAAAGCTCCAAGCTCTAATTTATCTTTCTCAAAAGAGGTTGCTCTACTGATGCTAATGGATGTAACCATTCAAATCACAGCCATTTAACTCCTTAAATCCTTTACCAAAACTGATCCCCAAATCTCCTAAAAATATGCTGCACAGACTGGATGACCTGAGATCTTTTATTCTGACCGGATATACTTCCCAGGAATCAACAATTGTCTTCTCCAGCTTCATCTTGTTATCGCTTTTTTGCAGTGTTACTATGCTCATCTGAAGCAATCAAACCTTGCTGTTAATTGACACAATTCACATTTCTACTGTTGGGGGGGGGGTGTCAATCTCTCTACTCTTTAGAGAAAACTTATGCACTCAAAACAAATTCCTCATGTGTCCAATCACACTTGGCCAATAAAGATTCTATTCTATATTCTGTTCTGTTCTGTTCTGTTCTACTCTTTACTCTACTCTACTCTACTCTACTCTACTCTACTCTACTCTACTCTAC